>JAZDUH010000311.1:0-241820 GCA_036419115.1 Scarus forsteni
GTGAAGAGTAACTGTAGTCCACAGTGTCTGTAACCGATGTACGACTATCTTCATTGGTTACCAAGCAGATCTCCATCTGTGAAGAATAACTGTTGTCCACGGTATTTGTGACAGATGTAGGACTATCCTCATTAGTTGCCAAGCAGATCTCCATCTGTGAAGAGTAACTGTAGTCCAGTATCTGTGACAGATGTAGGACTATCTTCATTAGTTACCAAGCAGATCTCCATCTGTGAAGAGTAACTGTAGTCCAGTATCTGTTACTGATGTAGGACTATCTTCATTGGTTACCAAACACATCTCCATCTGTCAAGAGTAACTGTAGTCCTCAGTATCTGTGACAGATGTAGGACTATCTTCATTGGTTACCAAGCAGATCTCCATCTGTGAAGAGTAACTGTAGTCCTCAGTATGTGTGACAGATGTAGGACTATCTTCATTACCAAACAGATCTCCATCTGTGAAGAGTAACTGTAGTCCTCAGTATCTGTGACAGATGTAGGACTATCTTCATTAGTTACCAAGCAGATCTCCATCTGTGAAGAGTAACTGTAGTCCAAAGTTTCTTGTGACAGATGTAGGACTATCTTCATTGGTTACCAAGCAGATCTCCATCTATGAAGAGTAACTGTAGTCCTCAGTATCTGTGACAGAAGTAGGACTATCTTCATCAGTTACCAAGCAGATCTCCATCTGTGAAGAGTAACTGTAATCCACAGTATCTGTGACAGATGTAGGACTATCTTCATTGGTTACCAAGCAGATCTCCATCTGTGAATAGTAACTGTAATCCTCAGTATCTGTGACAGATGTAGGACTATCCTCATTAGTTACCAAGCAGATCTCCATCTGTGAAGAGTAACTGTAGTCCTCAGTATCTGTGACAGATGTAGGACTATCTTCATTAACCAAGCAGATCTCCATCTGTGAAGAGTAACTGTAGTCCTCAGTATCTGTGACAGATGTAGGACTATCTTCAATAGTTACAAGCAGATCTCCATCTGTGAAGAGTAACTGTAGTCCACAGTATGTGTGACAGATGTAGGACTATCTTCATTGGTTACCAAGCAGATCTCCATCTGTGAAGAGTAACTGTAGTCACAGTATCTGTGACAGATGTAGGACTATCTTCATTAGCTACCAAGCAGATCTCCATCTGTGAAGAGTAACTGTAGTCCTCAGTATCTGTGACAGATGTAGGACTATCTTCATTGGTTACCAAACAGATCTCCATCTGTGAAGAGTAACTTTAGTCCACAGTATCTGTGACAGATGTAGGACTATCTTCATTAGTTACCAAGCAGATCTCCATCTGTGAAGAGTAACTGTAGTCCACAGTATCTGTGACAGATGTAGTACTATCTTCATTAGCTAGCAAGCAGATCTCCATCTGTGAAGAGTAACTGTAGTCCTCAGTATCTGTGACAGATGTAGGACTATCTTCATTAGGTACCAAGCAGATCTCCATCTATGAAGAGTAACTGTAGTCCTCAGTATCTGTGACAGATGTAGGACTATCCTCATTAGTTACCAAGCAGATCTCCATCTGTGAAGAGTAACTGTAGTCCACAGTATCTGTGACAGATGTAGGACTATCTTCAGTAGGTACCAAGCAGATCTCCGTCTGTGAAGAGTAACTGTCAGTCCTCAGTATCTGTGACAGATGTAGGACTATCTTCATTAGCTACCAAGCAGATCTCCATCTTTGAAGAGTGTCTGTAGTCCTCAGTATCTGTGACAGATGTAGGACTATCTTCATTGGTTACCAAACAGATCTCCATCCGTGAAAAGTAACTGTAGTCCTCAGTATCTGTGACAGATGAAGGACTATCTTCATTGGTTACCAAGCAGATCTCCATCTGTGAAGAGTAACTGTAGTCCTCAGTATGTGTGACAGATGAAGGACTATCTTCATTATTAACCAAGAAGATCTCCATCTGTGAAGAGTAACTGAAGTACTCAGTATGTGTGACAGATGTAGGACTATCTTCATTGGTTACCAAGCAGATCTCCATCTGTGAAGAGTAACTGTAGTCCTCAGTATGTGTGACAGATGTAGGACTATCTTCATTATTAACCAAGAAGATCTCCATCTGTGAAGAGTAACTGTAGACCA
The DNA here is from genome assembly GCA_036419115.1 of Scarus forsteni. Classification (NCBI taxonomy): domain Eukaryota; kingdom Metazoa; phylum Chordata; class Actinopteri; order Labriformes; family Labridae; genus Scarus; species Scarus forsteni. The sequence goes on from JAZDUH010000311.1 coordinate 2,117, forward strand.
CAGTATCTGTGACAGATGAAGGACTATCTTCATTGGTTACCAAGCAGATCTCCATCTGTGAAGAGTAACTGTAGTCCTCAGTATCTGTGACAGATGTAGGACTATCTTCATTAGTTACCAAGCAGATCTCCATCTGTGAAGAGTAACTGTAGTCCACAGTATGTCTGTGACAGATGTAGGACTATCTTCATTGTTACCAAGCAGATCTCCATCTGTGAAGAGTAACTGTAGTCAGTATGTGTGACAGATGTAGGACTATCTTCATTATTAACCAAGAAGATCTCCATCTGTCAAGAGTAACTGTAGTCCACAGTATCTGTGACAGATGTAGGACTATCTTCATTGGTTACCAAGCAGATCTCCATCTGTGAAGAGTAACTGTAGTCCTCAGTATGTGTGACAGATGTAGGACTATCTTCATTAATTACCAAGCAGAGCTCCATCTGTGAAGAGTAACTGTAGTCCACAGTATGTGTGACAGATGTAGGACTATCTTCATGGGCTACCAAGCAGATATCCATCTGTGAAGAGTAACTGTAGTCCACAGTATCTGTGACAGATGTAGGACTATCCTCATTAGTTACCAAGCAGATCTCCATCTGTGAAGAGTAACTGTAGTCCACAGTATCTGTGACAGATGTAGTACTATCTTCATTAGCTAGCAATCAGATCTCCATCTGTGAAGAGTAACTGGAGTCCTCAGTATCTGTGACAGATGTAGGACTTTCTTCATTGGTTACCAAGCAGATCTCCATCTGTGAAGAGTAACTGTAGTCCTCAGTATGTGTGACAGATGTAGGACTATGTTAATTAGGTACCAAGCAGATCTCCATCTGTGTAGAGTAACTGTAGTCCTCAGTATGTGTGACAGATGTAGGACTATGTTAATTAGGTACCAAGCAGATCTCCATCTGTGAAGAGTAACTGTAGTCCACAGTATCTGTGACAGATGTAGTACTATCTTCATTAGCTAGCAATCAGATCTCCATCTGTGAAGAGTAACTGGAGTCCTCAGTATCTGTGACAGATGTAGGACTATGTTCATTAGTTACCAAGCAGATCTCCATCTGTGAAGAGTAACTGTAGTCCTCAGTATGTGTGACAGATGTAGGACTATCTTCATTGGTTACCAAGCAGATCTCCATCTGTGAAGAGTAACTGTAGTCCACAGTATCTGTGACAGATGTAGGACTATCTTAATCAGTTATCAAGTAGATCTCCATCTGTGAAGAGTAATCGTAGTCCTCAGTTTGTGTGACAGATGTAGGACTATCTTCATTAGTTACCAAACAGATCTCCATCTGTGAAAAGTAACTAGTCCTCAGTATCTGACAGATGTAGGACTATCTTCATTATTAACCAAGAAGATCTCCATCTGTGAAGAGTAACTGAAGTCCTCAGTATCTGACAGATGTAGGACTATCTTCATTATTAACCAAGAAGATCTCCATCTGTGAAGAGTACCTGAAGTCCTCAGTATTTGTGACAGATGTAGGACAATCCTCAATAGTTACCAAGCAGATCTCCATCTGTGAAGAGTAACTGTAGTCCACAGTATCTGTGACAGATGTAGGACTATCTTCATTAGCTAGCAAGCAGATCTCCATCTGTGAAGAGTAACTGTAGTCCTCAGTATCTGTGACAGATGTAGGACTATGTTCATTAGGTACCAAGCAGATCTCCATCTGTGAAGAGTAACTGTAGTCCACGGTATTTGTGACGGATATAGGACTATCTTCATTAGTTACCAAGCAGATCTCCATCTGTGAAGAGTAACTGTAGTCCAGTATCTGTGACAGATGTAGGACTATCTTCATTGGTTACCAAGCAGATCTCCATCTGTGAAGAGTAACTCTAGTCCTCAGTGTCTGTGACAGATGTAGGACTATCGTCATTAGTTACCAAGCAGATCTCCATCTCTTAAAAGTAACTTTAGTCCACAGTATCTGTGACAGATGTAGGACAATCTTCATTGGTTACCAAGCAGATCTCCATCAGTGAAGAGTAAGTGTAGTCCTCAGTATGTGTGACAGATGTAGGATTATCTTCATTAGGTACCAAGCAGATCTCCATCTGTGAAGAGTAACTGTAGTCCACAGTGTCTGTGACAGATGTAGGACTATCTTCATTGGTTACCAAGTAGATCTCCATCTGTGAAGAGCAACTGTAGTCGTCAGTATACGTGACAGGTGTAGGACTATCTTCATTTCTTACAAGCAGATCTCCATCTGTGAAGAGTAACTGGAGTCCTCAGTATGTGTGACAGATGTAGGACTATCTTCCAGGGTTACCAAGCAGATCTCCATCTGTGAAGAGTAACTGTAGTCCTCAGTATCTGTGACAGATGTAGGACTATCTTCATAGTTACCAAGCAGATCTCCATCTGTAAAGTAACTTTAGTCCACAGTTTCTGTGACAGATGTAGGACTATCTTCATTGGTTACCAAGCAGATCTCCATCTGTGAAGAGTAACTGTAGTCCACAGTATCTGTGACAGATGTAGGACTACCTTCATCAGTTCCGAAGTAGATCTCCATCTGTGAAGAGTAACTGTAGTCCTCAGTATCTGTGACAGATGTAGGACTATCTTCATTGGTTACCAAGCAGATCTCCATCTGTGAAGAGTAACTGTAGTCCTCAGTATCTGTGACAGATGTAGGACTATCTTCATTTGTTACCAAGCAGATCTCCATCTGTGAAGAGTAACTGTAGTCCTCAGTATCTGTGACAGATGTAGGACTATCTTCATTGGTTACCAAACAGATGTCCATCTGTGAAGAGTAACTGTAGTCCACAGTATCTGTGACAGATGTAGGACTATCTTCATCAGTTGCCAAACAGATCTCCATCTGTGAGGAATAACTGTAGTCCAGTATCTGTGACAGATATAGGACTATCTTCATTGGTTACCAAGCAGATCTCCATCTGTGAAGAGTAACTGTAGTCCAAAGTTTCTGTGACAGATGTAGGACTATCTTCATTGGTTACCAAGCAGATCTCCATCTGTGAAGAGTAACTCTAGTCCTCAGTATGTGTGACAGATGTAGGACTATCTTCATTAGTTACCAAGCAGATCTCCATCTCTTAAAAGTAACTTTAGTCCACAGTATCTGTGACAGATGTAGGACTATCTTCATTGGTTACCAAACAGATCACCATCTGTGAAGAGTAACTGTAGTCCACAGTATCTGTGACAGATGTAGGACTATCTTCATTGGTTTCCAAGCAGATCTCCATCTGTGAAGAGTAACTGTAGTCCACAGTGTCTGTGACAGATGTAGGACTATCTTCATTGGTTACCAAGTAGATCTCCATCTGTGAAGAGCAACTGTAGTCGTCAGTATACGTGACAGGTGTAGGACTATCTTACTTAGTTCCCAAGCAGATCTCCATCTCTTAAAAGTAACTTTAGTCCACAGTATCTGTGACATATGTAGGACTATCTTCATTGGTTACCAAACAGATCTCCATCTGTGAAGAGTAACTGTAGTCCTCAGTATCTGTGACAGATGTAGGACTATCTTCATTGGTTACCAAACAGATGTCCATCTGTGAAGAGTAACTGTAGTCCTCAGTATCTGTGACAGATGTAGGACTACCTTCAATATTAACCAAGCAGATCTCCATCTGTGAAGAGTAACTGTAGTCCTCAGTATCTGTGACAGATGTAGGACTACCTTCAATATTAACCAAGCAGATCTCCATCTGTGAAGAGTAACTGTAGTCCACAGTATCTGTGACAGATGTAGGACTATCTTCATTGGTTACCAAACAGATGTCCATCTCTGAAGAGTAACTGTAGTCCACAGTAACTGTGACAGATGAAGGACTATCTTCACTGGTTACCAAGCAGATCACCACCTAAGAAGAGTAACTGTAGTCCTCAGTATGTGTGACAATTGCGGACTATCTTCATTGGTTACCAAGTAGATCTCCATCTGTGAAGACTAACTGTAGTCCTCAGTTTCTGTGACAGATGTAGGACTATCTTCATTAGTTCCCAAGCAGATCTCCATCTGTGACGAGTGTCAGTCATCCTCAGTATCCATGACAGATGTAGGACTATCTTCATTGGTTACCAAGCAGATCTCCATCTGTGAAGAGTAACTGTAGTACTCAGCCTGTGTGACAGATGTAGGACTATCTTCATTACCTACCAAGCAGATCTCCATCTGTGAAGACTAACTGTAGTCCTCAGTATCTGTGACAGATGTAGGACTATCTTCATTAGCTACCAAGCAGATCTCCATCTGTGAAGAGTAACTGTAGTCCTCAGTATCTGTGACAGATGTAAGACTATCTTCATTGGTTACCAAACAGATCTCCATCTGTGAAGAGTAACTTTAGTCCACAGTATCTGTGACAGATGTAGGACTATCTTCATTAGTTACCAAGCAGATCTCCATCTGTGAAAAGTAACTGTAGTCCTCAGTATCTGTGACAGATGTAGGACTATCTTCATTATTAACCAAGAAGATCTCCATCTGTGAAGAGTAACTGTAGTCCACAGTATCTGTGACAGATGTAGGACTATCTTTAGTAGGTACCAAGCAGATCTCCGTCTGTGAAGAGTAACTGTAATCCTCAGTATCTGTGTAAGAGGTAGGACTATCTTTAATAGGTACCAAGCAGATCTCCATCTGTGAAGAGTGTCAGTCATCCTCAGTATCTGTGACAGATGTAGGACTATCTTTAGTAGTTACCAAGCACATCTCCATCTGTGAAGAGTAACTGTAGTCCACAGTATCTGTGACAGATGAAGGACCATCTTCATTGGTTACCAAGCAGATCTCCATCTGTGAAGAGTAACTGTAGTCCTCAGTATGTGTGACAGATGAAGGACTATCTTCATTGGTTACCAAGCAGATCTCCATCTGTGAAGAGGAACTGTAGTCCTCAGTATGTGTGACAGATGTCGGACTATCTTTAGTAGGTACCAACAAGATCTCAGTATGTGAAGAGATTCTGTAATCCTCAGTATCTGTGACAGAGGTAGGACTATCTTTAGTAGGTACCAAGCAGATCTCCATCTGTGAAGAGTGTCAGTCATCCTCAGTGTCTGTGACAGATGTAGGACTATCTTTAGTAGGTACCAAGCAGATCTCCATCTGTGAAGAGTAACTGTAATCCTCAGTATCTGTGACAGATGTAGGACTATCTTTAGTAGGTACCAAGCAGATTTCCATCTGTGAAGAGTGTCAGTCATCCTCAGTGTCTGTGACAGATGTAGGACTATCGTCATTGGTTACCAAGCAGATCTCCATCTGTGAAGAGTGTCTGTAATCCTCAGTATCTGTGACAGATGTAGGACTATCTTTAGTAGGTACCAAGCAGATTTCCATCTGTGAAGAGTGTCAGTGATCCTCAGTATCTGTGACAGATGTAGGACTATCTTTAGTAGGTACCAAGCAGATTTCCATCTGTGAAGAGTGTCAGTCATCCTCAGTGTCTGTGACAGATGTAGGACTATCTTTAGTAGGTACCAAGCAGATCTCCATCTGTGAAGAGTGTCTTTAGTCCACAGTATCTCTGTGACAGATGTAGGACAATCTTTAGTAGGTTACCAAGCAGATCTCCATCAGTGAAGAGTGTCTGTAGTCCTCAGTATCTGTGACAGATGTAGGATTATCTTTAGTTAGGTACCAAGCAGATCTCCGTCTGTGAAGAGTAACTATAATCCTCAGTAGGTAGACAGATGACTGACACTCTTCCATCTGTGAAGAGTGTCTGTTCTCCTCAGTATCTGTGACAGATGAAGGACTATCTTTAGTAGGTACCAAGCAGATCTCCGTCTGTGAAGAGTGTCTGTTCTCCTCAGTATCTCTGACAGATGTAGGACTATCTTCATTAGGTACCAAGCAGATTTAGATCTGCTTGACCAAAATATTGGTCTGTGTACTTACCTCTGTGTTTTTCATTGTTCTTGCTCTGATGTCGAATTAAGTCTGCACAATCCTGATCTTACTTATTTGGACATATCAGAGTCTATGTACATATATGGACTGATGGGATCACCAAAGCAGCTCCAGAGGAACGTCCTTTGATCCAGAGGTCCAATCAGCAGCAAGGGAAGATCAAAGGAACATGTTCTGCCTCCTCCCCCTCGTTGCCATAGTAACTGTTAAAGAATGATGCTGCATTAGTCTGCCTGTGTCAGGCCAACTGTAATAATCAGCCTTTGCATGTGAGACCCTGCACTCTGCAGTCAGCTGGCTAAAGACCAAACACCCTCAGGCCCTCCTCCTCATCTCTGGGGACTTTAATCACGCCTCTCCATCCTCCACTTGGTCCACGTTTTTGATTGATTGAAATTTATTTCGAACATGAGGTTAAAGTAAAATCACTGTCAAAGACAGAAAGAAAATACAAAACAAAACAAACAGACATTATCTAATCACATATTCGAAAAGGACTGGGATGAAGTAAAAACTTATTAATTCCCACCCCTTGACCAAACACTTATTTACAAACAAATGTAGATGTTATGCACTTACTGTACATATACTCATAGACAACTATGTCCATGCACCCTTATTTCATGCTTGGACATTGCAACAGAAAACTTCCATCCACAATAGTAATTATAATATCACACAGATATACAGAATACTCAAACCATCATTATTTCTAATAACCATATAATATTTTCAGACTCTTAATTCTTTTCATTATGGTATCTTGCAAAAATCATCATTTTGTACATTTCTTCATTTCCTCACTTAAACTGTTCCATATGCTCACCCCGATACCAGATACACAGAAGCTTTTAATGTTTGGGCGTCTTCTTAATATTTTAAAGTTGTCTTCACCTCTCAGATTGTAACCTCCTTCATGGTTACTAAACAGACTTTGAATGTTTTCTGGTAGTTGATTGTTTCTTGCCTTGTGCATTATTATTGCCGTCTGGTAAGAAACAATGTCAAGCAATTTTAGTAATCTTGACTTTAGAAATAGCTGGTGGGTATGTTCCTTATAGCCGACCTTATGTATGGTTCTTATTGCTTTCTTCTGTAAAGTGATTAGTGACTGTAATGTAGTTTTGTAGTTGTTTCCCCAAACCTCAGCACAGTACATGAAGTATGGCAGAACTAAAGAACAGTAAAGAGTGTGAAGTGACTTGGAATCCAGGATATGTTTTACCTTGTTTATAACTGCAATGCTTTTTAAAACTTTGGACTGTACATGTTTAATATGTGATTTCCAGCTAAGCTTGTCATCCATGACCACCCCTAGAAATCTGTTTTCATGCACCCTTTCAATCTCAACCCCATCTATTTCTATCTGGACCTGCATGTTAACTCTGTGATTCCCAAATAACATAAATTTTGTCTTGCTCATATTTAAAGATAAAGATAACTTATTATAATCAAACCATGCTTTTAGTTTCTTCAGTTTGTTGTTGATTATCTTCTGTAACGGATTCAAATTATTACTGGAACAAAAGATACTAGTATCATCAGCAAAAATAATGAGCTTCATCAGATCAGAAACTTGACAGATTTCATTAAAGTAGCACTACGGAAGATCTCCGCTTGACCGGAGCGAGAACTCAACTACCCATGAGCTCTAGTGCGCGCATACTGTCGTAAGGATACAGATCTGCCGGTTGCGTGCATTTATTTTGTATGCGAATCACGGAAGCCAGGACTTCGCTAAAAGTATTCTGTCTTCGGCGGCTGTTTGCAGGATGGATAGCGACGAGGTAATGTATTTATTTTTGACTAAATGATGATGTTAAAAATCGCTAAGTTCAACTTGGTTTTATTACTGTGAAGTCGCCCCGTCCCTGTTGAAGCGATAAAGTAAATAAAAGTAAAGACAATGACGAGCTGGTGATGTCACACACTTGAAATAAGTCTAAACCAAACTACATACTGGTATGTTCTGGATTTGTTGTGCTGTACTTTTTTCCTGTCAAGTTTTTTGAGGAACTTCATCATACATTAGTCGCCCAACATACCTGAAAGTAGTCTGACATCCCTCCTCATCTTTTATTCACGCCAGCAGTGAACACTGAACCAATGTTTATTCTGGTCCGAGCATTGAGCTTTTTTTCTCGCTTTTGTTTTGTATTCTCCGACAAAACTTTTCTCTTCCTTACGTTGTTGCTCTGCCATGGTTAAAGCTTCGCTGACTGGCTTTCGCTGAGACTTCCGTATTGTAAACGAATCGGGAATCAGGGGAAGTGACGTATGCCGTAAAGCAGTCCAAGCGTGTAGTTTTTAGTGTGGCAGCGTTCCTACCATCCAACTCGAAGTTACATAGCGCCTGTTAAAGGGATACAGACCACTCCAGACCACAACAGAGGTTTCATTGAACTCATTGTAAAGTGGTGGACCATCACAATGAATATCGAAGGATTATATCATGTTTGAAAAGCTACATAGTGTTGGCTTAATGTAAAGAATAAACAGTTTGGGTCCCAATATTGAACCCTGTGGGACACCACAAGCAATGTCCAAGCAAGTTGAGCAATGGTTACCCAGCTTCACAAACTGCTTTCTGCCATTCAAATAGCTTTTGATCCAGTCTAATATGATGCCTCTGATTCCATATCTCTCCAGTTTATTAAATAGTAACTTATGGTTGATTGTATCAAATGCTTTTTTCAAATCAATAAATACTCCGATCACATATTGCTTTTTATCTATTGCCTTAGCAATTTCCTCTGTTGATTGCATTATTGCATGTGAGGTTGATCTTTTAGATCTGAACCCATACTGACTCTCTAAAAGTAAGTTGTGTTTTTCTATGAATCCATCAAGTCTTATTGAAAAGTTTCTCCAGTATCTTAGCCTCACCAACTGAGCAGTTTCACTTGGTGAGGCTCTGTGTTTGCTCCCAGATTTATACAATGGAATGACTTTAGCAATGTTCATTTGATCAGGAAATGAACCGGTTTGGAAAGATAAGTTACATATATGTGTAAGTGGCTTTGAAATTCCTTCAACGAGCATCTTAAGTAATGACATGTCAATGTCATTAAAGTCAGTAGATTTTTTGTTTTTACATTTATTCAATATTTCAATAATTTCAGTTTCCTCCACCTTGTTGATGAACATTGAGCAGGGGTTATTCCACAGAAGTTTTTCATTTGCTCATTATCTGGCCGTGTATCAGATATTTCTTTAGCAAGATCAGAGCCTACATTAACAAAAAAATGATTAAAGCTGTTTGCCATCTCCTCCAAATTACAGTTCTTAGAATCATTTATCATAAGATATTTAGGCAAATTGTTTTGTTTGGCCCCCTCTCAAATGATTTTGTTTAGATTATTCCAAATCTCTTTAATATTGTTTTTATTTTCATCAAATTTATTCTGGTAATATTGTTTTTTGCACATTCTCATAATAGCAGTTAACTTGTTTTTATATTTTTTATTTTTTTCGTGCCATTTCAGTTCTCTGTCTTATAAAGTTCTTATACAGTGAATTCTTCTTTTTACAGGCATTCTGCGAACCTTTAGTTAACCAAGGACAATTATTGTAAGCTTTCCTTTTGTTATATTCTATAATGGGACAGTGTTTATTATATAATGTCAAAAATAATGAAATAAATGCATTATATGCACTGTTAACATCTGCTGCATTATAAACATTATCCCAGTCTTTTGTTATTAATTCCTGTTTCAGAGCAGTGAGTGATTCTTCATTCCTTCTTCTTCTAAACTGTTTATGATTATCAATCCTGTTCCTGTAATTCATATCAAACACTGTAAACACTGGCAAGTGGTCGCTGATATCACTGATTAATATTCCATTGGTTTTATTGTCAATTACATTGGTGAATATGTTATCAATAATAGTCTCTGGTGGGTTTAGTGATTGTAGGCAGGAGGCTCATACTTTGCATTGCATTAATAAAGTCCTCAGTACTTGTGATTGCTATCACAGATCAATATTAAAATTCATATGAAAATATTTTTGTTAGCTATGTTCATAAACACGCTTCACCCATTCTCTGAAAAACATCAACACTGGAGCCTGGTGTTTATAAATACAACTGACAATATATTTTTCCATTGTCTGCAGATCTCAACTGTGATGCATTCCATAGCTACCACAGTCATAGCTAACCTTAAAGCTGAAGTCTTAGACATATATTGCATTTTAGACTGTCTGTTGTTACATGAAAGTTCATAGTCATTGAGCTCAAAGTCCACTCCTTTGTCCTTGTTAATAAGTTTCTGAGATTGCAATAATGCTAAATGGATGAAAATGAATGAAGATAATCCTTGATATTGCCAAAGTTTGTAAACAGACTTCTGCTGTTGAAGTGGCTAATTGACAACTTGTCATCTAAGTTAATGTTACAGTTGTATTGATCACAGTAGTCATGGCATGTATTGTTACTAGAAGAAAAAAATGAATGTCCGGTCAATGTGCTGTTCTGTATCCAGAATGAGTCACATGTAGTAAGTTCCATTGATGGCATTCTTTTAATCCTCTGAGATATGTGTTCTTTATTCTCTGCTGCAGTTTGAGTCATATAACTGTGTACCATGTAGAGTGTTGACTTACCAGTCCAGTCTCTTTTGTTGCTCCTTCTGGTATCTTTCATTGCTCAGTTAAACCTGCCCACTTACAGTGCAGATAATGCATTGGTACCGTCCAGCTCCTCTATGTTTCTGATGACAACTGGCTTTGCTCTGGTGTTCTGTTTAGCTTGATTAGTACTTTACAATATGTCCATGTGCTTTGAATTTTCCTTGTTTCTTCAGATAGATGCTTTTCTAAATGTCAGTTCCGCCATTCTTGTTGATGAATACATTTGCCCTTTAAGTTTCCTTCCTGTTTCAATAGTGCAGACTTGTGTTTTCTGTTTACAAATCTCATGATGATGGCATGTATTACTGTCATTTCTCCGTGGTAGTGGCATGCCTCAATGTTGTTTATATCCATGTCAACCCCTGAGTGAAAGAAGGCAGCCACCTGTTGCTCAGCAGACCTGTCATCCTGCTCACTGTCCTTTGTCAGCAGTCACTGTCTGTATGATTTGAAATGGAGATCGGTAACAATTACCTCATGGATCCTGAGTATGCTCTAAGTCTACTCCTGTTCTCCAGTTACCAAGTTCCTTCTGGTGTTCTGGATCAGATTCATTAACAGAGGAGACTTTTTCTGCTGTTGTAACTGCAGAAATTTAAAGAAAACTCCAGGGTCTTTTTTAAATTCATCTATCTCAGTGTCAGTGCTTCTTTTGGCTCATGCTTTATTCCAGAAGTTTAAATTTCTCAAATTTAAACTGAGATTGATTTCTGCTGCTGCTGTTGCTGCTGTTGTAGAAGGTATGGTTTACTCTTGAATCATTTGACCAACTCAGGAGTCCTCATAAACTATAAACATATTTATTTGTAGATTCTTTTGCCATAGATGCTTGTTTTTTGTTTCCATATTGTACAGTTAATGGTACATTTATATTTTCAATGTCAGTGTTTACACTTTGTGATTTTGTATCATGTAAATGCTTTTTTTTTTTTTAGAGTTGAAACAGCTGACATGTCTGACATAATGTAATATTTGTTTTCTAAAGTTTAAAATGTGTGTTTGCTGTCAGGTCTGTTCATTACTGAGGTTCTTCTTCATGCCTATTTCCTCAATATCCTTTCTCAAGTTCCAGTTTGTTTTCTGATTATTCCAATGACTTAGTAATACTCATTTTCTGAATAAAGTTGTTAAAATAATTATCCTGTTAAAAGTTTCAGATAAGAAATATTCACTGTCATCCTGTCACTGGTTAATAATACAGTCATGTTTGGTAATATCAGGAAACTGATATGCTCTTGAGTGGTAATAAACCACATAAGACCAACTTCAGTTTGTACTCTGTTCTTTCCAGTTCGCGTGTTCTCTGCGGCATCGAAGCCAGGAAGAAAAAGAAAAAAGAGATTGAGCCTGGTTTGCTGCTGGTACTGCTCTGTATGGTTTACTCTTGGAATCATTTGACCAACCCAGGTTGTTTACCATAAACTATAATATATACTTATTTGTAGATTCTTTGCCTATAGATGCTTGTTTTGTTGTTTGATACTATATAGGACAGAATTAATGGTACAGTTATATTCTCAAGAAATGACCTCAATGTTTACACTTTGTGATTTTTGTATCATGTAAATGATGTTTTTTTTCCTGTACCTTATATTATTCTACAAAGAAAACAGAAATGAGAATCATTTTGACAAAACAGTAATACATATGGAACAAAATTTAATCTGCAATCATTTTTAACAAACAGAAAATCAATAGGACAAAAAAAAGATTAAAATTAGGGTGTGTGTTTTGTCTTTGGCGACTTCAGTCAAAATGAGAACCCACAATTCTTTCTCAGTAAAATGTTGAAAGTGTTCAAATGGAGCTGTAAATGATGATCATCATCTCTCCTTCACCTGCTCTCATCAAGACCTGGACAGGAGCTGCATGTCTGTGTAAACTTCAATTAAAGGACTTGATTTGAGAATCCATGTGCAGAAGTTACATACATGTGTGAATGTGCACAAACGTCTTGGCCTCATGTTCCAGGAACTGCTGTTGAACCATGACCAGGCCTCATGAGGACATGTTGCTAAAAGCTGCAGATATCTGCAGGATCACGGCTAAAACATGTCTCACTCTGGAGAATCTGGCCCAATCTTAAACCGCTTCAATCCCTACCCACTACTTTGATGCTGTCTCAGATCCGCATATTAAGGGCTGTCCCATTCCACTGAGGTGAGGGGAGACTATTCAGTCAAACAAAGTCTGCATCGATGCAGGCTTCCAAACTTTGGCAGGAAATGCAACGCCTGAGTGGGAGAGGAAACAACATGAATGTAAGTACAAATGTGTCCATATGTTACTCCTCTGTCACACTGACAGAAAATCACATAAAGCTGGTTTTAAAGTTTAAACGAAACAAACAAATCATGCTGACATTTGATATGATTGTGCACACTTCGGCCATAAAATGTGAGCACAATTGGCAGATTTATTCATTTCTTTGATTGAATTGTCAGATGGTAATCATTAAGACGTGGAATCGCTTAAATTATTTGAATTTGGCTATAAGAACTCATGTCCTAGCGGTCATGATCTTTCACAGTAACAGCCTTAAGGGCGTCTTTCTGTTGCCATGGCCAGAAGTTTCTCTTTTCCGCTGAAGTAAAGAGGGCCTCATTCTGCCCGTTTTACATACCCTCCCCTTCAGTGAAGTGTTTTATATCACAGAGTGTGACTCAATTTGAGGACACTCTGTTAGTAATAGTGTTATGGTTTGATTGGGCCTTCTTCTTCACGAGCTGTCTTCTGTCCTCCTGCTCACTGGTTTGATTGATTTGAAGCTCAGGTGATCAGCATCAGCTAATCAGGCCACACGGGACTGAAACACATGAAGAAAGCAGGGCTCTCAAGTTTGGAAGTGAGTTCAGAGTGAGACTTACCAGCAGCAGATTTGGTTGAGGTGGGGATGGATGTCTGACAAATGAGGCAGAAATTCATTCAAACAAATATATTTACTGACTTCAGCAATTTACTTCGCATGTGTGTGTGTGTGTGTTATTTTAGTGCATGTGTGTGTGTGTTATTTTAGTGCATGTGTGTGTGCTGTTCAGGAGCTGCTGGGACTGAGGGCATCAAGGAACCCGAACCTCAAAGGAAAGTCTGAATCTGATTGTAAAAAATGTCTCTATATGTTTTTCCTTGTTTTTTTCTGCTGAACTGCAACATGCAGGCATGAAAATGGGTCTGAGAAAGGTGAGAAGACTACTACACACAAAGAGCTTTAGTAAAAACACATTTAAAACACCTCAAGTCATTACAATCAGCCTCTGAGACGCTTCATCATAGAAAAAAAGAGAAAAAGAAAAGGCATCAGCAAGCAAGAAAAGAAACGTCAAAGATGGTAGCGTAATAAGACTCACTCTGATGGGTTTCATGTACCAGCTAATAGAGCTTTTTAATAGGCACAAACTACTTACTGCTCAGCTCAAAACCACAGAAGTAACATAAGCATCACTCATGATGTATAACACAGTTTCGATAATTGATCGTGAAACGCAGACAAAAATAAAAAGCCACACCTGAAAATAAGTATTTGTTTTTATGTGAAAACAACAGTGTTTCTCCTACCATTTCATTAGAGGGACGCTGTATCCTGTAAGTTGTTGAAAAAGAAGTTGTAAAGCAGCACAGTTATGAGAAGGTCTGAGCTGCATTTACTATAACATACACACCATTTGGCTTCATGTCTTTGATCAAGTTGTAGTCAGAAGTAGAATTTCTGAGTTCCAAGCAAAACTGCAACTGGAAAGGTCTCGACGTCTGAATTTCTTGAACTTTGGTGAAGCTCGCATCCTCAGTTGAAAATGGAAGATGGATGCCCCCAGTGTGAACAGTTATTTAGCTTGTAATAATCCATTTATTTGCACTTTGACTGGGGTGTGTCGCTCTAGATCAGCTGTATATACATCATATTGTTAGACTTATATTTACAAAAATGCTGCCATAGTGATAATCACATTCTTCATACAATTACACAGGGCATGCTAACAACAGCTAACAATAGCCTGGTAGATCGGCATGTTTTTCTCTGACTCCAAATGGAAAACCAATAAGTCGGAGATGATGTCACTCCCATTTCCGAGGTTACTGGAACGCAGCATTACGACCAAAAACATGTCTGGGCTTAAATTGAAGCCAGATTAAAACTGCTCTGGTGACTGGCTGCAGTATAGGTCAAACTCATTCATCTGAACAGGCCGAGTGAAACTTCAAATGAATACACCTCAGAGAAATATTTCTCCCATCCGTATGCTGTGGTGATATGAAAGTATCATTCAGCTATTTTTTCTCCTCTTTTTCTGAAAAGTTTATTTTTCATCAGTTATTAGAGTTTAAAATAGTTTACTCAGCTTCACAATGAATGTACATGCTGCGTAGTGTTGCGACCATTTACACAGCTGCTGTAAATATGGTCCAGATTTACTGGCTGCAACGGCAGCGTTCTGACATAATATGGCTTCAAATTCGTCATGATGGAAGGCGGAGCCATGCTATCCATTCTTATAATACATCCATGATTACGACAGTCGGCGCTGCTCATGGGTAGCAAAAGTCTTTATTTCGCCTGTAATAGATTCTCCTCATAGCACCTTTAGAAAACAAAACATCTCTTAAGACAAATAAAAAGTGATTTTCAACTTTTTTTTCCTTTTTGGAATACATGCATGCATTTCCCTCATGTCTGCAAAATCCACCTTTTCAAGAGTCCTAAATCAATGTTTGAAAACCACCTCACACATTCCTTTGCACTCAGTATATTTAAACCCCCATTTTCTCTGTTTACCTCATTCATGTTACACCAAAACGTCAATAACTCTTTCATTCATGTGCCTTCATTTCAGCACAGAAAAAAAATAATGTTTTATAAGCCATTTCTTAGAATATTATATTATGGCAATTTACATTAGATAAGTGACTGTAAATATTTCTCTAAATTATTAGATAGAAACCTTGAAAAAGAAATACATATTCCCTTATTTCTGTATTGCAAAATTAACATGTTATTCAATTGACATGCCCAATGCTTACCGTTATCACATTTATGGATTCATTTTAGAAATGTCTTTGAACCCTTTTAAAATAGGCTTTTATATTGAAATATTCTATTTCAAATTTTAATAATTTGCACAAGACAATTACCTTACAATAAACACATATCAAACTATAAACTTGCTAATATTCCAAATGTTACAACAAATGTTTTTAATTCCCTTTTAAAATGATTTGCCATCATAACTGTTTTGACAAATAGCTCTCAATTTATCTTACAATTAAGACTATTTTTTTCTTTAGCAATTTATCTTTCTATCTTTCCAATGAACAAAACTTTTAAACCCTTTTTACTCAAACCCTACAACATGTTGTGCCTTCAATGTTACCAAGTCAGATTGACAGCAGCCCTTACTTTAAATCACAGTTTAAACCAAGCAGCAACCTCCAGTCTAAAAATCTGAGACAATGCAGAAGTGTTACAAACTTGCTGTTAGTCAAGTGTCTGCTTGAGGTTCACTCCAGAAGAACCAGAATTCATGTCATATGGTCTATGGCCACCCTGGCCAACTCAGGCTCGAGGCATCTTTCTTGGCTGGTTTCATGCTCTTAAGGGCTTACATGACAAGTGTCAAAATTTTGGCCTGGCGCTGCCATTCATTCCCTATGTGGCAAGCTGACAGCTCTGAGTTACACAGACGAAGAACAAGCCGGTCTGAGGACGCCAAACGCCAAGATGCGTGAGAGCATTTGAGTAGTAAACAGTTCTATCGAGTTCACTCTCAAAAAATGTGCAGAAAGCACAGCACTAAAATAAATTTTGTTGAACGTAAAGGCAAGCCATTCTGCCTTATATGTCACGCCATTAGATTTCAAAGCTTAAATCTTCAGGTCACTCCATGCTAACATCGACGAGGAATTTCCCAAAGGACTGAATCAAGAAGCACAAGTTGGCAACTTGGAAAAGTCAGACAGAAAATCAGGTACAGTTTATCCAAAAATTTAAGGATTCAGACAGTAACGCTTTGCATCATTTCAACTGGCTTAAACACAGCTAAAAAGCCATACAACGAATTGGACTTAGTTAAAAAATGCCTCAGTGACGCTGTTGAAATCTTGTGTCCTGAAGACGGCGGACTAAAACGAAAGGTATCAGACGTCCAACTGTCCCGCCACACTGTTGAACGGGCTTTGTAGGGCTGTGCAAAGCTGACAATACATTTCCTGAGTTTTGGAATTTCCACTGCATCATCCACAGGGAGCAACTCGTGTCTAAATCATTGAATTTAGACAACGTCATGAAGCCTGTGATGGAAATTGTCAACTACATCCGCACACATGCACTTAACCACAGGCAATTCAGGAATCTCATCGCTGAGCTGGACCAAGGGCTCCCAGGTGATCTGCCACTGCACTGCACTGTGAGGTGGCTGTCAAAAGGCAAGGTGCTCTTTCGCTTCTTTGAGCTTTTGGATGTCATAAAACTGTTCATGGAAGAGAAGGACAAGGACTATCCCGAGCTCTTGGACCTCAAGTGGATTATGGATCTTGCCGTTTTGGTCGACATGCTGTGTCACTTGGACAGACTGAACCTAACCCTGCAGGGTAAGTTAAAGTTAGTGAAAGAATTGCTTCGAGTGGCAACAACGGAATACAAGCCAGATTTGAAGAGGATTGTTCAGGACAAGGAATGCCAGAAGTCCCACTTAGCAACATGCATGGTAAGAGAAAAACACCATTGTAAATTATATTTTTGTTTGTGGACTTGGTTAAACTGAGAGTTTGTGTGTGTGAGACAGAGCACACAATGTTAAGTGTTGAAAATAACTGGCCTGTGGTCTTAGTAATGTAGGAGTCAGTGTCTGCCATTATCATGTTGGTGTGTGACATCACATTAAATCTGGCTGAGCAAAGGTTTGTGTGTGTGTATGGGGCGATGCTCATGTGTGTGGGTGCGTGTGGGTGTGTGTGTATGTGAGGAAGGGATGGGGGGATGTTCAAGTGTGCCCATGTGTATGATGTGGCTCTTTGCAGTAACACAGTCAAAAAAGCGGCTCTTAGTCTCTGACTGGTTGGCCACCCCTGGTCTATGGTATAAAGCTATGAAAACATTTAAAATCAACTAAACCAGACAACAAACTTTAAATATTAACACTTTTTAATTAACATTTGAAAACCACTCATAACTTAAAAAACAAAACAACCCTCCTCAAATAAATTTAGCCCCACAGTCTCCAGAGTCTAAGACCCCACACTCCTCAGGGTCTGAGACCCCCAGCTTCTTGCATGCTGACACCTCAGGCTCTTCCATGGATGCATTTCCAGGCTGTTTTTCAGTTGACGCGCCAGGCTCCTCTGAAGACCATGATGCTTCAGCCTCATCTAACCATAAAGACACAAATACACTTTTAAATACATAATCATTCAGAATCAGTCTTTTAAAAAAAGAAAGACCTACAACAATAGCATAAAATATTCACCATTTCATCATTTTGCAGAGCCAAGCTTGCTTCTAGCATCTCGACCCTCTCCTTTAGCCTGGCCAACTCAGCCCTCAAATGCCGCTGTTCCTCCTCGCTCCTCCTCCTCCTGCACTCCTCCACTCTCTTTAGGCGCCTCTCCTTCAGCAGTGTTTGGAGAGCCTGGCTGCTCCACAGCCCAAACCCAGAGTACAGCTCCTGTCTTGTGACAGCATCATCCAAACATTGATACTGAAAGAAATGACAACAAAAGGAATGCATCAATAAATAATATAAGAAACATTATCCATTACAGTACTAAAAACATTGTACAATTACATCAAGTATCTCAAAGTCTTGAACTCTCTCTAAAATATTTTTTAAAACAATGGATAAAAAAATGTACAATTTGACCCATCCAATCAACAAACTAACAATAACTTTTAGAACAGTAGACACACTTTTTATATCGATCCAAAGACAGTCATTTGAAGTTTAATCAAACCATTTTAATAATCAGTTAATTACACACTAATGAAAACATCCCTATGACTGTTATATTACATTTACTGTAACTCTAATATGTTACATCTGTAAAGAAATGCAGTACTGTACATTATCTCTGACCACATCAAGCACTGCTTCTTTATGTCACAGAAGTTTCACAACAAAAACAGATATCTGTCTCCATTTAGAACATAATAGATATTTAAATAATACTCTCAGGAAATACAACCTTAAAAATGTGCCCCTCTTTTAGGGTTTAAATAAATTATTCAGTAAATTAAATACTTGCCCTCCTGTAGTTCTAACATCATAACAAATATCACACAAACTGTAACTCTATAAATCCAAACTCTTTTAGTACTTACACATAAAAGCTGGCAGGACTGTCGCAAAGCCGCCACGTCAGGGTCAGCTGACTGTGGCAGCTTTTGGGGTGAAAAACTCTGCTTTTGCTGAATAAACATACAAAAAGAAATAAATCAGGGCACACGATACATCTTCTGCACACTACACTACACATAAATTTAGAGAAATTGAAAACTGGACTCATATTGTCACTCAGTCCCTATAAAACACTAAAACCATTCCTGTAATCAAAACCTTCTTTATTATTTAAACATTATCAGTTGTATGTAATATAAGATTTGGTATTTGTACTTGACATTACCGTACATATTCTTCACCAATATTTAAATTTACCTTGGTTGAAACTGCCTGAAGTCTATTGGATACTTTCCATAACAAAATGTTCAATGTACATTTGAAATGCACTTCTAAAAAAATTGTCCCATCATTTTCGTTTTTACATTCCCACGTGACAAAATCAAACAAGATTAAAATAAAGACTCTTTAGGCTAGGTATCTTACACCAAGAATACTTGATGCCTTTACAATACATTTTTCTTACGTCTTTACCATAACTTCTCAATTTCACCAGGTACCCAACCACTATTGAAAAGATTAAATGTATAAACCTTTGTTTCAAACAGGACTAAGCTAGCTTGGTAACATAAGTATCACTAGAAACGCACTCATTGAGCACAGGCCTCCGCCAGCGCCACAGTCCTCACCCATATTCTGATTTTCACCATAAAAAATTCCTACTTTTTACTTTTACTTTACTTTTTTTTATCTAAATATTTAGATTCCTTGAACATGAAAACACCATTAGCAATCAAATTCATATCTATTTAAGTTCAGTAGTTATTCACAAAAATCTCATTTTTCAACCAGACGCTGATCCAAATCAACACCAAAATGTAATCAGTTCTTCCTTTTCCCATGCTGAACATTTATTCAACATTTCATCCAAATCCATCCATAACTTTTTGAGTTATTTTGTTCACAGACTGACGGATGGACAAACTCTCCCAAAAACATAACGTCCTTGGCGGAGGTCATTATCACGTCTCTCGATTGCTTTCTAAATACAACAATAAGTTTCACTTTAAAACTCAAATTTCCAGAAGGTCAAAGTAATGTTACACTATAAAAACCTCCACATAGCATTAATTGAACCGCTATTTTTGATATAATCAACTTTAACTGAAAACATAGATGACCTTCACTCAGTACTACTCACCTCCATGGTTGCTTTGCTCTAACTGTGACACACAGTATACATGCAAATATTTACTGACTTGTTCCAGAAAAAACCACCTACTAAAAGGAAAGCTCAATTAGTTGTCATAACTTATTTATATAAGTTTCAATAAACACAATGAGTTTTGACATTTGAACTTAATTTTATGAGTTTTGGGATTGCAACTCAACATTGTAAGCCAGTTCAATTAAATGTCAATTTAAATGTTGTTACATGCCCTGTGTTTTTTGTGTGCTGCTGTGCTGCTCTCTTTCTCTCCATTCCTCTTGAAGTGAAAGTGTGGCGGTGATTGCTTGATTAAGCTGAGTGGAAGTTTTGGCTGAATCTCAAACTCAACTATTTCACAGAGTGTAAAAGAAGTTACACTATAAAAACACTTCCACTGAAATATTAAGGAATATCTTTACTTTACTGAAAACAGAAAACCTTCCATGGCAACAGAAAGACGCCTCCATGGTTGTTGGCTGTTGCTTCAATGATTGTGACACAGGAGTTTTAGACTACTTCAGTTATTTAAGTGATCACATGTCTTTCAATCCGATTACCATCTGACAATTCCACTAAAGAAAGGAATAAATGTTGCTCAATTAGTTGTCATAACTTATTATATAAGTTACTGCACAATCATATAAACACATAGAGTATGATTTGTTTGTTTCGTTTTTAAAATCTTTAAAGCCAGTTATGCGATTTTTTTGTCAGTGTGACAATGTAAACATATGGACACATGCAGCACTTACATTTATGTTGTTTCCTGCACTTCCTGCAATTGTCTGCTGAAAGCTGAGTGCAGACCTGTTTAAGGGCTGAAGTCTTACACACACGTGGTTTGGGATGCTTAATATGGCGGACTGAGACGCCCAAAGCAAGACAGTCTCTACAGATATGAGAGGACCCACTTTGCAGACCTGCACTGAGAGGACTGCTGCACTGAGAGGAGGTCTGTGAACAGTCTTCCTGCACTGACAGGACACGTTGCAGACCTAGCCACACGCCAGATATGTGTGGCTGTCCGCTGAGAGAATGATTAAAGTGATCACAAACAGCTGACTGTTTTTCTGATAAAATTAAGATACTGGAGTAATATAAACGTTTTGAGAAGTTTTAAAGGATCATGACAATAGCTGACACTTAGTTTACATTAAAATCTTAACATTTAGCCTAATGCTTCCAGGTATTAAGCTAGAAACATATTTATTTGTAGTTGCACATAAATACAAATAGTGCATTCTATTCACAAAATAAAGCCCAGCATTAAGTATATTGCTACAAAAATCTTTTCGATCTAATGGCTTTTAATCTGAAAGGTTTAAATAAATTTGGAGGAAAAAGGTTGTATAACATTTTGGACACATGCAGCACTTACATTTATGTCCTCAGTGCACTTCCTGCAATCTGCAGCGTGAAAGCCTGCATCGATGCAGACCTGCTGTCGGGCTGAACGACGTGGGTCCTCTCCACAGGTCTGGAGGGTCCTTCATGCAGGTTCAGCGGACCCTCTCAAACGGAGGGGTAGTGGGTAGGGAGAGTGTGTAGGGGGCGGTTTGGGATTGGGCCATTAAGAGGCAAGACAGAGCTGGGGACTCCCTCTCTCTCATTCTTCTTATTGACTCAGATCCTGTGTGGAGTGGTGGAGTCTGCAGTGACCTGGTGCCTTTCAGTGTGTGTGCTTTGCAGACTTCAGTGGCAGTGGAGCCTGAAGTACACTGTTAGCTTGTGTTTTTTTCCTACCTTTTAGGTTTGCTCTGTTACATCGGCTTTTGAGCTTGTTTTGAGTTATTGTTAATTTTTGTTTAGAATAAACATCACTTTTTTCATAATTTGCCTCGACACTGTTCTTTAACCTGGGTTTTCATTTATTGTTACTTCCTTCATCCCCTTTAACATCTTTTGGTTCGTAACACTTGTTGAATACAAACAGATTGCTGTTTATTTACTCACCGATGGCTTAACTTGTGTATTTGCTATACTTGCATGCACCAATATTCATTTAACATGCCTGTTTCTGAACATTTATATGTGTGCAATTTAAGGCTGAATAATCAGCTGAAAATGTGGACAACAAAGACTTAAATGCATGGTAATTTCAGAGTGTTTTCAACATCTTTTTATTGATGATGAGGTGACCAAAACATACACAACGAGAACAACAATAAACAAGAATATACACAAAACATGGACATTGTGACTGTGGAGTTGGACAATCTGTGATGCAGTAAGGAGTCCTGAAATACAGTGTGTTTTTCCAGTCTTGTGAGGTGGGAGGGAAAACCAAGGATATGAAGAAAGTACAGTTGTCCTAAAACAAAATAAACACACACACACACAAAGACACCTCCACACATGCATTGTGGTAAAAACTAGAAAAGAAGGTGGGCATGGAGGCAAAACTCAGGTGGGATCGTGGATATGTATGTGACTTAGTTTTAGTTTTAATGAGGCTTGAGCTATGGATAGGTGGTAAGTGGCTAATAAATGTAATCCAGGTTACATTGAAAGCTGATATTTTTGTGTGGGCTGTCATGATTGAAGCAAAAATCCCGTTCTAACTGAAGGCATAGTCCTGAATAATGAACTTTGTATACTGCGGACAGTGTCTTGTATACCATATTAGCACCAACAAAACAGTTCCTCTATGTCACAAAAAAACCATGTGTGGTCAGTCATAACTAACGAAGTGCTTTCATATTCATTGGAAATCGCCTTTAATAAGCTGCAGCAAAAACCGCACCTACTTTCTTTGTAATCCTATTCCCTCCAAAATCAAATATAAAAAAACGTTTTGATTCTGCAATCCGATCACTAAAATACCATCTGTCAATAAAAGTTGTGATATAAGACAACACATACGAGTATATTCCAGTCAAAAATAGCAATTGTTGTAGATAAAAAGTTAATATTTACTGAAAAAACTCTGCTGCTGCTGTCTCTAAAGCTCGAAATCATTCAAACAGACTGACAGCTATGGCTCGTTTGGAACTATTCGGAGCTCCATGAACCATGGACAACACGGCGACGAGATAAAAGCGTTTGATTTGACCCATAAGGTCTAAAGTGCTATTAAAAAACATAACAGACCCATAATGCAATGCAAGAGAGTGACCATAAATGTCATATATAACTAGTATTACATTTTTAAAAGTATTCCTTTGTGATTTAATAATTCATGCATTAAAGGGTTAATGCAGCTCTTGTAATTTGCAAAAATTGCTGAGTTGTGGCGCTCCTCCGCTTCGTGCTGCATTTTCATAAAATTTGATATATCAACAGTCTCCTGCTTTTCACAGATACTGTCCGCTTCATCCATTTCCCTTTATATTGCATAAAGGCTTCCAAAACCCGGTCTGGGCCATCTAGCCCACCATGGGGTGCTCTTGCCTTGGTCAGTCTTGGGGATGCTGGTGCTTGGTGTGTCCTCTTCCTCTTCAAGATATATTCCCACTGAGCTCTGGTCCCCTGTTTATTTAAAAAAAAAGGATAAATTTTAAAAAAGTATTCTGATTTCACAGTAAATATTTTAAACACTGACAAAACAAGTTTTCAAATCAGTTAAGTAACATGGATTTACAGGGTTTAGAACATTTAACAACTAAACTATAAACATGAGTGAAAATTACACTATTCTGCATTGAGTCTGTTGACACGTAATACAAGACCAGTAACTGAGGTAAAGTAAACACGACAATATCCTCAAGGGTGCCTCGGGTTATGGTCTTTTTTGTTTGTTGTTTTGCTGATGTGAAGTGATGAAACACCGTAAGCAGACACAAACTCTTACCGTTTTTTTCTGAGACCGTATCAGCGGAGTCATCTTTTTCACTTGGCGGTGTTGGTGATGCCGACTGTGCTGTCACATCTTCGTATGACTCGATGATGTACTTAGGATTAGAAGTGGGTCTTGATCCAAGTGTAGTGTCCAGTTCATCGTACCAGGCACACTTGTCCTTTTCCTCCCCAGAGCTCCCGCTCTGTCGAAGGACATCTCTGACCTTATGATACTGCTGGTGCATCTTTTTAACTTTAATCTGACATTGTTCAGCTGTTCCTTAAAACCCATTACGGCCATTTTATCACCACACTGTTCTACACTGACAAAACTATCATTGTTTTTGTGAGTGGATGTCAGAAGCTGGTTAATGTGGTCATTTGACCATATTTCAAGCAAAGCTTTGAGCTCTTTGTAGGTCCAAGTTTGTCCTCTCGCCATGTTTGTTTTGAAATGTGCTTCCTCTACCCAGCATGCATTGCATTTTGCTCACTTCATCATGTCCTACGTACATGTCCCTATGTCCTGTGTTTTGGTCCGATGAGCTTTCACACTATACGAACCAAACCGAACCAGGGCTCACTTGCAAGCGAACCGAGACCCTTGTTTTTCAGGCGGACCAGAGTTTGCTTTTTTGGTCCGCACCAGAGTTCGGATGAGCTTTCACACCAGCCCAAATGAAGCGGACTGTCCGAGGAGAAGAACTCTGGTTTGTTTAAAGCGGACCAAACAGCTCTGGTGTACCAAACAGCTCTGGTGTGAAGGTGCCCTCAGTGAGTGTTTGTTCCAGAAGCACCTCAGTGGGAGAGGAGGGTATACTGTAGTCAAGTGATCTTCGATGCATGCACTTGAAGGCTTTTAGTCCACTCCTCTGAGCAAGTTCATGTTTTTTTGGCACTCTTGTGACTCACAACCAAGATGATGGTTGTCCCCCTCAATTTTATGAACAACATGAAGTGGAGTGCCCGCCCCATGGAAAGATCTGAAGACTGTGAACATTCCAAAAAAACCTCTGCTCGGCATGGCTCATGATGGTGTCGCATACCTATGTGAAAACATACAAATTTAAAGGAGAGAAAGAATTAGGTCTTCACATGTGTCACTACAGTCATTGTTCTGGATAGCTAGCCTATATTGTGTGATAAACCAAAATTGTTAACAGTAATCATTCATATGTATCATATGACAATAAACAACCGAGTCTGGACTACTATATCGAGTGGTATGCATCTTCATTTGATTTTATTTGATGTCTCTGTTTCTGTGTGTGTGTAAGCAAGTGCTTACCTCCAGTGCCAAATGTTGCTGTGTGTCTTGTCCCAGTGCTTTCCGTTTCTTTATGGGTGGCTCCTGAACAGGTCCCCTGTACTCCTCATCCTCAGACAGATGAAGAACAGCCTCCCTGATCCAATACAAACGTTTTATGAGTCAGTTGTGAAAACTGGTTAGGGATGTATTAACCAAACCCAAGGTTGTTATAATTACTGGCAATTATATTTCATATAACTGAACTTCACAGATAAATTGATTATTAGAATAAGATGACATCTAAGCATCTTAGGCTACATATAATTTAGGCAGAGAATTAACAATTAGGCTAGGCTACATAATAATGCATTTAAAGTACCTGATAGCCTGGGTGCGGTTCAAGAATGTCTGGGTGATTTCTGCGATGTAGACAGCATCAATGTTTCTCTTCTGGAGCTGATTATACAGCATGTCTACATGTGGCATGATCTTACACCAGGAACACCGAGGCCGTCTACAAGAAGGGCCTGAGCCGGCTCTACTTCCTGAGAAGGCTGAGGTCCTTTAACATCTGCAGGACGATGTTGAGGATGTTCTATGAGTCTGTGGTGGCCAGTGCTATCCTGTACACTGTTGTGTGCTGGGGCAGCAGGCTCAAGGTGGCGGACACAAACAGGCTCAAAAACTGATCTGTAAGGCCAGTGATGTTGTGGGGGTGCAGCTGGACTCTCTTACTGAGGTGATGGAGAGGAGGATGCTGTCCAGGCTGCAGGACATCATGGACAATACCTTCCACCCCCTCCACAGCGTGCTGGACAATCACAGGAGCACATTCAGAGCCAGACTCATCCCCCTGCGA
Organism: Scarus forsteni; assembly: GCA_036419115.1. Taxonomy (NCBI): domain Eukaryota; kingdom Metazoa; phylum Chordata; class Actinopteri; order Labriformes; family Labridae; genus Scarus; species Scarus forsteni. The sequence continues at coordinate 28,083 of JAZDUH010000311.1, forward strand.
TGCACCACAGAGCACCACAGGAAGTCGTTCCTGCCTGTGGCCATCAGACTGTACAACTCCTGCCTCTAATATCACAAAGCTCAAATTGCACAGTATTCTATTGCATTGCACTGTATTCTATTTTATTTTATTCTATTTATAAAATATATTTCTATTATTCTATTTTACTTGATTTGATTTAATTCTAATTTTTACTTTAATTACGTGAAATTAATGCTACTTTCAACTGATATTTCTGACTGCTATACTGTGTATAAGAGCAACTGAAACAACCGAATTTCCTCTTGGGGATTAATAAAGTATTTCTGATTCAGATTATGGAACAAGGTTAGGAAAAAACAGAAAGCTTCATCCTCCAGCATTCTCACATAGCCTCCAGCCCCCCCCTTTGTAGGGCCATCAGATTCTTCACTGTTCCGGATGGTCTGAAAACACTTAACCAGATCATTCTTGTGCTCACAGACTGTGTTGACTGCACGACTGTTGAAGTTCCAACGTGTTGACGATGCACTTGGAAGTCGGTGTGCCACCATCTCATCTAGCACTGCAGTTCTCTTGCTGGTTTTTGAGAAAAAAGAAGCAAATCCCCCGATGTCAGTAAAAAAGTGACCGATCTGAGGGATGTGGGAGGTTGCCTGCTGCATTACCAGGTTTAACTGATGGGCATAACAGTGAATGTAGTGAGCGTTTGCATAGATGTCCTGGACCTTTCGCTGCACTCCTCCAGTGGCACTCATCATTACTGCTGCCCATCATATGCCTGGGCGATCAACTTATTCTCTTGTCCCTCGGGAAGGATGCTGTGCAGTCTCTCCAATAAGGCACCAGCTATTGAATCCGCACAGCTGTTGGGTAGCTTAATGGAGTCATAGAACCGCTCCTGTATATTGTTGCGCCCATCGATGTATCTTAGTACCAGGACGAGCTGACAGTGTGTGGAAATGTCGGTAGTTTCATCTGCTTGGATAGCTAAAAAGTTCACCATCTTCACTTCATCTAAGATTTTTTCAGGGCTGCCAACTTTTCAAAAAACCTTGGAGTGAGATTTGGTGAAGGCAATCAAAATTTTGCCCGCATACACGGCGACATTTAACACAAAATACCTAATTTTGTGCAGGTTTAATCAGACTAGCACTCAGAAGTAACAAAAAGGTGCTTGTGCAATCAACTTAGGTTAAAGGTAAAAAATAAAATTAAAACAAATGCTATATTCTGCTGTGTCTGATACATCAAGCTCTTTAGACCTACATAGTGATATAAACAATAACTATAATGTCATTGTTCCTCATCAGTCTATGTCCTACCTGTCTACAGGTTTGTGCACAACCAGTAGTTTCAAGACCAGGGTTTACTCACCAAAAACACTGGTCTGATCACCACTACAGCAGCTTTACAGGAATTAAAAGCTCTAAACAATATATAAATCTATATGACATTTTTAATGAAAAGCTGAACTAAATCAAACTGCACTTTTTTTTATCAAACTGTCAACAAGCAGCAACAAAACAAAATCTGAATACATCACATAACTTAACAATACACAAACCTTTACATAATTAACCAATTAAAGCCTGTTGTATCATATTTGATACATATGTATTTGATACCTTTATCAAATCAATATAACCTACAAATACAAAAGAAACATCTTATTCAGATAAATGGTAAAAAGTGTCTTTAAATGGATTATCAGTTGCCAACAACAACTAATTCTATCAAATGACATACCAAAAATATATGTGTTAAATTTTATATTCTCTTTTTCTTTAATTTTAGTTGAAAGTCAGATTAACATTTCAGCTCCCAAAAAGTAGAATTTTATGGCTATTATTTGTGCATTCATTTTTTAAAGGGTTAAATTATGTAATGTAATTAAATATACAATTAGCCTAGATTTAATTTTCCTCTAGTAAATGAACAAAGTTTTGGTATCAATTTGTAGGCTATAAGTCCACATTACTATGAACTATCTATTAAAAAAACTTTGAAAATATATGTCGTAATTTTAATTGGAGGACAATAAGGAGTGAAAATTCATTGTCAGAATTTAATGAGAAACTTGATCTGTTCAAGTTAACATCTAATATTTGTGTCATAAATGAGAGGATGAGGATGTCACAGCCAGGCAGAGGGGAGTGGGAGTTGGGGTTAAAATCTTTCAATAGTTAAAATTGTCAACTAAAATGTTTATAAGACTTGGCTTGTATTGTACAGTCAGAAAACATAACCATACAATTGGAAAAGCTTTATTTGTGTTTACAGTGGGGATTTGGGGGGGACAAATTTATAGAAGGAGGGGACACGACCAGTTGTTTAATTTTTGTTTTATTCTAGTGGATAAACTCAGACATACTCGGATGAATGTTTGTCCTTTTAGGCCCCCACACACTAAAGACATTTTTACCTAATTTATGCACTGTCCACTAATAATGACCCTGAGACCCACTTATGGGCCTCCAGCCACAGGTTGACAACCACTGCACTAGTAGATTGTATTTGAAGCTTGATCCTTAAAACATTGCTCACATATTATGAAGAATATGTGATCCAGCAAACCTCAGGATGAATTTATCATTTAGAAAACAGCAGCTCAGATGGACTGATGAACAATGTTGACTTTTGATTCATCAAAAGGTTGACTCGTCTTTTTTTAAGTCTCTGTGTTCATTTAAAATGTGCTCATGAGCTATCAAGACACAGTTTGAAATATAGCATCACACATAGTGACTCACAATCTCTCACTGTCTGCTTGGATGCACGTCTCTCTGCGCCTTCATGCACACCGGCACAAAGAGGAGCGCGCATACACAGAAAGTGAAAGTTAAAGTCACACAACCATCCTATAAGTATGTTTTATAGTGGTTATATGGTATTTCTTGGCGTTTTCTAGTGGGTACAGGGTGCATACCTGCATATCTTGTACATTACACCACACGACCTCTGCATTCTCTCTGCGCTTCTGTGCCTCTGACTTGAGCGGAGAAATCGGACGTGTTGCGTGAGTGCGTGTGAAACCAACCAAATGCGTGAGTATCACGGCTAGTGCTTGAGAGTTGGTAGCCCTGAATTATACATCCATGACTGTCCCCAGTTCGAGCAGCGTGAATGACAGGCGACTCTGCCACAGCCTGATCCCCCTCACCCCCTCTCTCTCATGTTGCGGCCGCGGCCCACCGGCCCATCGGCCCATCGGCCCACCGGGGAAATCCCCGATATCCCCGTACGCCAGTCCGCCCTTGCTCTTCACAGACAGAGATCTGCTTGGTTCCTAAGGAAGATAGTCCTACATATGTCACAGATACTGAGGACATACACTCTTCACTGAAGAAGATCTGCTTGGTAACTAATGAAGGTAGTCAAAAATTGAATTAGTTCTTTCTTTTCCCATGCTGAACATGGGAAAAGCACCGTACAGTCCTGGTGAGTACAGTGTCCTCCACACAGAAGTTAATGTAATCCGTTATACAGTCTGTGAGGTTGTCGATGTCCTCCCCGTGAGGATCACAGAACTCCTTCCACACAGTTGACTCAAAACCTTCCCGTTAGAGCCTTTTCAGTCTCCTCAGACCATCTCTTAACTGCGCGGGTCACAGCTGGCTGCCTGTGGAAAAGTGGTTTGTACACGGGCTGGAGATAAACCAGGTTGTGGTCTGATCTCCACAGGGGAGGGAGGGGTGATGACTTGTATGCATCCTTAGTGTTTGCATACAGTAAGTCCAGTATTTTATTGTCTCTGGTGTGGCAGGTGACATACTGGGTGAAAGTGGGCAAAGTGGAGGATGGAGAGGTGTGATTAAAGTCCCCAGAGATGAGGAGGAGGGCCTGAGGGTGTTTGGTCTGTAGCCAGCTGACTGCAGAGTGCAGGGTCTCACATGCAAAGGCTGATTATTACAGTTGGCCTGACACAGGCAGACTAATGCAGCACCATTCTTTAACAGTTACTATGGCAACAAGGGGGAGGAGGCAGAAAATGTTCCTTTGATCTTCCCTTGCTACTGATTGGACCTCTGGATCAAAGGACGTTCCACGTGCAGACTTAATTCCACATCAGAGCAAGAACAATGAACAACACAGAGGCAAGTACACAGACCAACATTTTGGTCAACAAGGACCTACTCAGGCGTCCGCCTGACATCCATACAGTGGCTTAATCTAGAGGCTGGATCACTGGACCCGAGAACAAAACCCAAACTGACGGAGATGTGTTTGGAATTAATCGATGTTGCAGCAACACTCATCTTTGAGCTCTTGCAGTGTGAGAGTGATGGTGCGAGCATTATGTTTGTGCCAAAGGACCAGGTGTCTAAGTGTCTTGGAGACATGGGCAGCCTCATAGCACAGACATTGGCTGAGAAGATGGGTGTTAAGGGTGACATCCAGAGCTCGAGCACACAGATACTGACAGCGCTCATAGTTGATGAGGTTACAGAGAACTTGAACAACTAGCTCTCTAGCTTGGAGGAGTGTGAGAAAGCTTTTCCCCGGAGTGTGAGGATCATCGCACAAAACATGCGGCAAGTACTTTGTAACATTATGCCCAGGATACCAAAGTCCGTGAAATCCAGGAAAGTGACCCTGGTTAATGAGTTTGAATGCACTTCTAATGAGGAAGTCCTCCTCATTAGACGTGCATCTTGTTGCCAGTATAATACTGTAAAATTTAAAGCAATCCCCTTAGTAGTGTACCAAATGAAGAAAGTCCTACGTCTGTCACAGATACTGAGGATGACTGAAACTCTTCAAGGACAGAGATCTGCTTGGTACATAATGAACATAATCCTACATCTGTCACAGATACTGAGTGCAGACACTCTTCACAGATGGAGATCTTCTTGGTACCTAATGAAGGTGGTCCTACATATGTCACAGATACTGAGGTTGACAGACACTCTTCACTATTCACAGACGGAGATCTGCTTGGTACCTTATGAAGATAGTCCTACATCTGTCACAGATACTGAGGACAGACACTCTTCACAGATGGAGATCTGCTTGGTACCTAATGAAGATAGTCCTACATCAGTCACAGATACTGAGGATGACAGACACTCTTCACAGATGGAGATCTGCTTGGTACCTAATGAAGATAGTCCTACATCTGTCACAGATACTGAGGTTGACAGACACTCTTCACTCTTAACAGATGGAGATCTGCTTGGTACCTTATGAAGATAGTCCGACATATGTCACAGATATGTAGGATGACAGACACTCTTCACAGACGGAGATCTGCTTGGTACCTAATGAAGATAGTCCTACATCAGTCACAGATTCTGAGGATGACAGACAATCTTCACAGATGGAGATCTGCTTGGTAACTAATGAAGATAGTCCTACATCTGTCACAGATACTGAGGACAGACACTCTTCACAGACAGAGATCTGCTTGGTAACTTATGAAGACATTCCTACATCTGTCACAGATACTGAGGACAGACACTCTTCACAGATGGAGATCTCCTTGGTAACTAATGAAGATCGTCCTTCATCTGTCACAGATACTGAGGATGACAGACACTCTTCACAGACGGAGGTCTGCTTGGTACCTACTGAAGATAGTCCTCCATCTGTCACAGATACTAAGCACAGACACTCTTGACAGACGGAGATCTGCTTGGTAACTAATGAAGATAGTCCTACATCAGTAACAGAAACTGAGGATGACTAACACTATTCACATGTGAACATCTGCTTGGTATCTACTGAAGATAGTCCTGCATCTGTCACAGATACTGAGGATGACACGTACTCTTCACAGATGAAGGTCTGCTTGGTACCTACTGATGATAGTCCTACATATGTCACAGATACTGAGGACAGACACTCTTCACAGATGGAGATCTGCTTGGTAACTAATGACGATAGTCTTACATCTGTCACAGATACTTTGGATGAAGGACACTCTTGACATATGGAGATCTGCTTGGTACCTAATGAAGATAGTCCAACATCTGTCACAGATACTAAGGACAGACACTCTTCACAGATGGAGATCTGCTTGGTACCTAATGAAGATAGTCCAACATCTGTCACAGATACTAAGGACAGACACTCTTCACAGACAGAGATCTGCTTGGTAATTAATGAAGATAGTCCTACATCTGTCACAGATACTGAGGACAGACACTCTTCACAGATGGAGATCTGCTCGGTACCTAATGAAGATAGTCCTACATCAGTCACAGATACTGACGACAGACACTCTTCACAGACGGAGATCTGCTTGGTACCTAATGAAGATAGTCCTACATCAGTCACAGATACTGAGGATGACAGACACTCTTCACAGATGGAGATCTGCTTGGTAACTAATGAAGATAGTCCTACATCTGTCACAGATACTGAGGTTGACAGACACTCTTCACTCTTCACAGATGGATATCTGCTTGGTACCTAATGAAGATAGTCCTACATCTGTCACAGATACTAAGGACAGACACTCTTCACAGATGGAGATCTGCTTGGTACCTAATGAAGATAGTCCAACATCTGTCACAGATACTAAGGACAGACACTCTTCACAGACAGAGATCTGCTTGGTAATTAATGAAGATAGTCCTACATCTGTCACAGATACTGAGGACAGACACTCTTCACAGATGGAGATCTGCTCGGTACCTAATGAAGATAGTCCTACATCAGTCACAGATACTGACGACAGACACTCTTCACAGACGGAGATCTGCTTGGTACCTAATGAAGATAGTCCTACATCAGTCACAGATACTGAGGATGACAGACACTCTTCGCAGAAAGAGATCTGCTTGGTACCTATTGAGGATAGTCCTACATCTGTCACAGATACTGAGGATGTCTGACACCCTTCACAGAAGGAGATCTGCTTGGTACCTAATGAAGATAGTCCTACATCAGTCACAGATACTGAGGATGACAGACACTCTTCGCAGAAAGAGATCTGCTTGGTGCCTAACAATGTTAGTCCTACATCTGTCACAGATACTGAAGACAGAAACTCTTCACAGACTGAGATCTGCTTGGTACCCAATCACGATAGTCCTACATCTGTCACAGATACTGAGGATGACAGACACTCTTCACAGAAGGAGATCTGCTTGGTACCTAATGAAGATAGTCCTACATCTTTCACAGATACTGAGGATGACAGACACTCTTCACACACGGAGATCTGCTTGGTACCTTATGAAGATAGTCCTTCATTTGTCACAGATACTGAGGACAGACACTCTTCCCAGATGGAGATCTGCTTGGTACCTAATGAAGATAGTCCTACATCTTTCACAGATACTGAGGATGACAGACACTCTTCACAGACGGAGATCTGCTTGGTACCTTATGAAGATAGTCCTACATCTGTCACAGATACAGAGGTTGACAGACACTCTTCACTCTTCACAGACGGAGATCTGCTTGGTACCTAAGGAAGATAGTCCTACATCTGTCACAGATACAGAGGACATACACTCTTCACTGAAGAAGTTCTGCTTGGTAACTAATGAAGGTAGTCCAAAATTGAATTAGTTCTTTCTTTTCCCATGCTGAACATGGGAAAAGCACCATACAGTCCTGAACATGGGAAAAGCACCGCACAGTCCTAGTGAGTACAGTGTCCTCCACACAGAAGTTAATGTAATCCGTTATACAGTCTTTGATGTTGTCGATGTCCTCCCTGTGAGGATCACAGAACTCCTTCCACACAGTTGACTCAAAACCTTCCCGTCAGAGCCTTTTCAGTCTCCTCAGACCATCTCTTAACAGCGCGGGTCACAGCTGGCTGCCTGTGGAAAAGTGGTACACGGGCTGGAGATAAACCAGGTTGTGGTCTGATCTCCACAGGGGAGGGAGGGGTGATGACTTGTATGCATCCTTGGTGTTTGCATACAGTAAGTCCAGTATTTTATTGTCTCTGGTGTGGCAGGTGACATACTGGGTGAAAGTGGACAAAGTGGAGGATGGAGAGGTGTGATTAAAGTCCCCAGAGATGAGGAGGAGGGCCTGAGGGTGTTTGGTCTGTAGCCAGCTGACTGCAGAGTGCAGGGTGTCACATGCAAAGGCTGATTATTACAGTTGGCCTGACACAGGCAGACTAATGCAGCACTGTTCTTTAACAGTTACTATGGCAACGAGGGGGAGGAGGCAGAACATGTTCCTTTGATCTTCCCTTGCTGCTGATTGGACCTCTGGATCAAAGGACGTTCCTCTGGTGCTTCTTTGGTGATTCCATCAGTCCATATATGGACATAGACTCTGATATGTCTATATAAGTAAGATCAGGATTGTGCAGACTTAATTCAACATCAGAGCAAGAACAATGAACAACGCAGAGGCAAGTACACAGACCAACATTTTGGTCAACAAGGACCTACTCAGGCGTCCGCCTGACATCCATGCAGTGGCTTAATCTAGAGGTTGGATCACTGGACCCGAGAACAAAACCCAAACTGACGGAGATGTGTTTGGAATTAATCGATGTTGCAGCAACACTCATCTTTGAGCTCTTGCAGTGTGAGAGTGATGGTGCGAGCATTATGTTTGTGCCAAAGGACCAGGTGTCTAAGTGTCTTGGAGACATGGGCAGCATCATAGCACAGACATTGGCTGAGAAGATGGGTGTTAAGGGTGACATCCAGAGCTCGAGCACACAGATACTGACAGAGCTCATAGTTGATGAGGTTACAGAGAACGTGAACAACTAGCTCTCTAGCTTGGAGGAGTGTGAGAAAGCTTTTCCCCGGAGTGTGAGGATCATCGCACAAAACATGTGGCAAGTACTTTGTAACATTATGCCCAGGATACCAAAGTCCATGAAATCCAGGAAAGTGACCCTGGTTAATGAGTTTGAATGCACTTCTAATGAGGAAGTCCGGTAACGCTTCCTTTTACGGTACTATAATTACCATGTATTTACATGCTAATTACTAGGTAAGTACCATGTAATAAGAGGTAGTTACTGTAAAATTACCATGTAATTACAAGGTAACTATATAGGTAATTACCTTGTACTTTTAAAGTCATTACCTAGTCAATTCCAGGCAAATAACAAGTACCACCTGGTAATAAGTATTAATTACTGGGTAGTTATAATGTCATTATATACTATTTTGTTAACTGCCAAGTAGGTAATTGCCATGCAATTTCTTAAGAAGTACCTGGTAACAGCCAGGTAATAAGAAGTAATTACTCAGTAATTATTAAGTATTTATATGGTAACTATGTGATTAATTATTAGGTACTCACTAAGTAATTATAATATTATTTCCTAACAACCACATATAATAATTCGTAATTACTGGGTGTTCCTTAAGGTAATTACACGGTAATTGCATAGTAATTAATAATGTACTTATTTCATGAGTACCAAGTAATTTTCTGACAACTACCAAGTAACTACAAGGTCATAAATAGCAATTACTGAGTAATTACTAAGTAACACATAGTAAAAACCTTATTATTTACACTGTAAATACTTAGTAAATATATTATTGATTATATTTATTAAACAAACATTATTGATTGCATTTATTTTGTAACTTCACAGCAACTACCCTTTAATTGTACATGACGACTACCGAGGAAGGCTATGTATTGCATTGGTTAATACACAGTAAGTACTGTAAAATTTAGAAAGAAATAATGACACTACCAGTTACTTTCCTATTGGCTACCAGGTGTAATTACCAAGAAATTATATGTTTCTACTAGATACTTACCATGTAATTACTAGGAAATGAAGAGTATTTATTAGGTACTACTAGGTATTAACGCCATGTATTTCCCTAGCAGTCAATAGGTCTTTACTACTTACCTGGTAACTTCTTAGTATTTACCCAGTAACTTCAACATTTACCTGGTAATTACAGTTGAACTGTACTGCAAAAGGAAGTGAGAACGTTTCCATGCTATTACCTGGTAATTACATATTTGTTACCCAGGAACTAGAAAAATACCAACATGGAAATTACATAGTTATGAAAGTGTGACTGTACTGTAAAAGGAAGTGAGGTCTGTTTCCATGCTATTACCTGGTAATTACTTATTTGTTACCCAGGAACTAGAAAAATACCAACATGGAAATTACATAGTCATTAAAGTGTGACTGTACTGTAAAAGGAAGTGAGGTCTGTTTCCATGCTATTACCTGGTAATTACTTATTTGTTACCCAGGAACTAGAAAAATACCTACCTGGAAATTACATAGTTATTAAAGTGTGACTGTACTGTAAAAGGAAGTGAGGTCTGTTTCCATGCTATTACCTGGTAATTACTTATTTGTTACCCAGGAACTAGAAAAATACCTACATGGAAATTACATAGTTATTAAAGTGTGACTGTACTGTAAAAGGAAGTGAGGTCTGTTTCCATGTTATTCCCAGGTAATTAGTCGGTATTTAGCCCTAAACTAGGAAACTGTCACATCACACAAGACACTTGGACCGAAAATTCTGCAAAACTGACCAGAGACTATGATACAGTGTCAGAGTACACTGATACAGATACAGAGTCTGAGTCTCACCCCTGAACACAACACTGTATCTGTCAGGACATAAGAGTTCCCATCAAAAACCACCATCACCAGCCATCAAAATACATTAAGATGAATGCATGATTTTTACACTTCCTCACTCAAAACACCTCGCTGTGACACATATACAAAAACAAGTGAGCTGCCAAAGATAAACGTTTTAATCCAATGGATTTCAAATTCTCATAAAACAATTTCAGAAACAGTGCAAATTTTGGTAACAGTTTATAAGTACACACTATTAAGCATTAGTTAAGCATTAATAAATATTGAATTCATCATTTATAAAGCATTTTTCTGACATGAATAGTTAGTAATAACACATTTGTACACGCAATTATAAATGCTTTACCCATCAATAATAAGCTTTGGAAAAAAATAATAATTGCAGCTTATCAGCATATTGTGACTGTAAAACATGAACAAGGGTAAACATGGCCAAATCAAAACTTGCCAACACCAACTGCGCATCACAAAAAATTACAGTACACAAAATAAATTCAAGTAAACAATTTTGTATTTAAGTACACAAAATAAATCATTTAGTTTTATATATGTATATATATATATATATATATATATATATATATATATATATGTGTGTGTATATATATATATATATATATATATATATATATATATACACATATATATATATCTATATATATATATATATATATATATATATATATATACACATATATGTATATATATATAAATTTACATATATTTTATACATATATACATATATATATATATGTGTGTGTGTGTGTGTGTGTGTTTATACATATATATACACACACACACAAATATTTATATTTGTTCTTCTAGTATCAAATATAAAAGTTCAAAGATATTTCACTGTCCCTTACTGTTTTTCTAAACCCTTTCTCTGACAAAATTATTCAGCCAGACAAAACAATCAACAGCAGAGAAAATAATCCTGGCAATGTAATTTTAAAGACACTATGAAAACAAACTGCAGTGATTACCTCACTACCACCTTCAAAAGAAGGTTCTTGCATTGGTAACAGTGACTGCAAATTACATGTACTTTTTGGAAATGTTATAAATTAATCTGCCAAAAGCACCATCAGGGTGATTCTTTGCGAGCCACTCATTCCATTCAATCAGTGAAAGGGGGTCAGAGAGCAAACTGTCAGTGCGGTTTCCCCTCCAGATCTGCTCCTTGTAGGATCTTCAGGCCCTCTTAAGATGCTTCGTGTGGGCACCAGCTTGGGGATCTACATACCACCTCCTGTGGTTAACAGTGTGATGGTTGTATCCAGTCCAGAGAGCACCCGATAAGCACGCCATTCGTCACTGATAACTGAAGATCTAGGCCTCACGTGATGAACAATTAAAGGAATCAGATGTCTTCAAGATCGTCTCTTCAAGGCGCTGGATGGGTTTTCTTCGTCCTTGATGATGCCTCACACCCAACATCCCAGAGACCCACTTCTTTCTTGTCCACCCACCGGTCATTCTTCCTCTCCCAGACTGAGGCATAAACAAACAAACATAAAAAACCTGAATTTACACATTCTATGTACAACAACTTTCTCAACTCTCCTTGAAACTTATTTAAATTAACAATTACTTTAACATACATTTCTTTTGTGCTGAAAATGAAAATGGCTTTAATGTTTATACTATTATTATTGTTATTATTATTATTATTATTATTACCCACCTGTACATGAACTGCATCGTTACTGAGAGAGACGTTTGAGTGACTGAAGATGGACATGTGCCTCACTGAAATTTGTTTTTCCTGTCCTTTATGTGGTATTTGGCGACCAGTCCTTTTAAAAAGAAAAGGAACAGACTGTAATTAGGACACACACTGGCACACAGGTTTAGGTAGCAATAATAAACAATAAATATAATCAAGATGGCATTATCAGGCTACCATAAAATGTTAAAATAATCCGCACAACACATATGTGTAATTAGATTGTAGTTTGTCACAAGGATTATTTGCTTAGACTTTTTATTAAATATTTAAATGTGTCAATTTCATCACTATAAAATTACACAGTAAAGCTGTAGACCTTCATGAACACTTTGCTTTTTTTAGGGGTAATTGATTTGACCTGTTCTAAATGTTTGATAATAAGTAATTTACTCCTCTCAGGTTGCTACTTTTTGAAATAGCTATTCATTGATATGGCTGTTTGTTTAATGAATTAAAGATACAGTTTTTGTTCTACCTGTTTGTTCACATTAGGAAGTTAAGGATTAATTACAATTATGCAATATTCTTATTTCATATACTGTATCTATCTATCTATCTATCTATCTATCTATCTATCTATCTATCTATATACATAAATATATATGTATATATATTATATATATATATATATATATATATATATATATATATATATATATATATATATATATATATATATATATACACACACACACACACACACACACACACACACACATATATATATATATATATATATATATATATACATATATATTACTGTTTATCTCTTATTCCATTGATAAAATTGCTAAATTGCTCATTAAACAAATTTCATGTAATTATTTAATCCTGCAACATTACATCTCATATTAATCCGACCCAAACATGCACATAAATCAACAAATAACTGCACATTTGTTCAATTTTCCTATATCTATCATTGTCTCTTACCGTGCATATCTGTCTCCACTGTTTGTACTTCTCTTCAGTTTCATGTCCGTATGGCAACTTCTGCATTTAGCTCTTGTTTGAAGCAGTCTCCTCCTCTGTAGCCACTTTATTAGCTTCAGGGCATTTCTTTTTGATATTTTGATATTTTTGATATTTCTCTCTTAATCATAGTTTTAGTCGAGTGAATCCGATCATTATCACTGAACCGCTCTGATTCACTGAAGAACTACAATCCCGCTCTGAATACGTCATCAGCGTGGGGCGAATATGCTTCTTCTGCGTCATCAACGTGTCGTCGCAGGTAACTGCAGGCGGGAGCAGACGTCACATTTCCCTGGAAGAAACTTGAATGTCACCAATATCATGGTGAACTCTTTGATTTGTGCGAACGCAGGCCAAAAAGATTGTTGGTGTGGATCATAGAGTGGCCGTCGATGGCACCAGTGGTAAGTACGTTTTTGTTTTGTTTTTTTTTAAACTGACATACATTAATCATGCTGGCTGGTGTTAGACCATAGAGCATCACCTCACTATACTCTGGTTCAGTTTGTTCAATAAAAACAAAATCTTTTTTAGGAAATGTTACAAAAATATGTATCTATATTTATGAATTATTTTTATGATAATTACAGCAATATAAATGAACAAGGGCTTTACATAAAATAAACCACATGCTCTGAGTGCTTCAGGCAGACCTATATAAGTATTTACATGTATGTATGGTGATCAAAAATAGATACATGACATTAAGTTCTGACATATTATTGTATTATTTTTTCTTTAATTAATGCCATCAAATTGGGCTAAAAATAGTCATACAGGTAGGCCTGATAGTTTGTTGACTGTGTGATACCAGAACAGTTTTGTCTCCACCTGCACTGAATGGCTGGTACACAAACACAGTGGTGAAAGGGTTTCTCAGTCTGCAGACATTAAATCTCAGTTTTAACTGCTGAATCAACACCTTAGATGTTATTATAAACCAGTGTCTCTGTTATTTACGTCCCAAATGATGCAAGAAGCTGCTATGTTCACAAATTTGCTGCATAGTAAAGCTTTGTAATTTATCACAGAGATTTCCAGATTTATTTTTACAATTAAAGTGTTGATCTGTAAATATGGCTACATCCCTTAGTCTAAGAGTATTAGACAAAGGGAAAAAAGAAGTTGTGTATGTTCAAACAATGATCTAACAAAATACAGGAGATCCACTGGATCAGTTACAGATACAACAGACTAGCCGAGATCAGAGATGAATGAAAACCTTTGTTGGTACTGAATGTTTTGAATACATTTTAAAATGTTTAAAAAGTCAACCACAGGATTTGGAGATGTGTTAGCTGAGGGTAGAGGTCCTAAAGCAGAAGGCTGAAGAGCTTACCAAGGAAAGAGACTATCTAAAAGAACAGTTGGCAGCAGGTAAGATTTACTACACACAGTATGAACACACATTTAAATACACCTTGGTCTTACTTTGTTAGTTTATCTCTGGACACTTGAGAATCAATATATCTATCTTTATATATGTAGTAGGTTGAAAAACGCTACTTGTTTATGTTTTGTATTATAACAGACCCCCCTATTTTTTTAAGTGTTGAACAGATTTAATACCATCCAAATAGTATGGCATTACAGCATGCCTAAAATGCATCAGCAGATGGCGCTGTTGCGCTGCTGTGAATGCAGGGGAGACTTTTTACTGCTCATGCGCAGCTCAGAATAAAGAGAGCTACGGCAGAGCAAGGAGCTAATCCGTGTCCATGTCTCTCCTTGCTTCACAGGTATGTTTAAACTTGTTTCTTTTCCAAACAAACTATGTTTGCCGATCAGTATAGAGTTATTATGAGTGCTTTTGTGATGTTTTGGGCTGTAGACTGATTGGAAGAGTGTCGTGGTTGTGCTTTGTGGTCGAGTGTGTGGTGCCGAGATGAGCGGGTTACGTTCGGTTGTTTTTCTGTTGCATGTTGGCGCCGTGTTGCCGCGCAGTTTGTGTGGAGCTGAGACGGCATTGCGTGTGTGTGTGTGTGTGTTCCCGCGTGTGCGTGTGTGTTCGCGTGTGCGTGTGCGCGCGTGTGTGGTTGTTGGATTGAAAGTGAATGTAGATATTTAAGCAAGAGTATGATTTGGGTTAAAGTGATATTTTGGTTAAGCAATTGAATTAAATGTTGAATATGATTTATGCAGTTGAACATTTGAATGTATGAATTCATGTTTATATGCATGTTTTCTGAACTTATATTGTTATTATGAAATGTAAATGCATAATGCAGTTCAGCTCAGAATAAAGAGAGCTACGGCAGAGTAAGGACCTAATCCGTGTCCATGTGTCTCCTTGCTTCACAGTTTCCCGCATTATTTTAGGTTTCACATCCGCCTGTGATAACCTTTGCTATCGCCCAGATTCCCTAGGTCTGGTGCTGGTAACATATACATATATATTTATGCCTCTTTGTGCCACTTAGCCTAATGTTTGTATTTATTTTAACAGCTCTTTAATAGGGGGGCAGCAGTTCCACCCAGGCAGTTGACTTGCCTTCATCTTCCCCTTGTGACAGCTCAAGTGAATATTCCTCTGATGCTTCATCTGACTCCTCCTTTGAATCATTCTCATCAGAAGAAGACAAGAGGAAGAAGAAAAGGAAGAAGGGAGAGAGAGAAAGGCCAAGAAGTCAAAGAAATGGAAACAAAGACACCTAAGAGAGGCAAAGAGGTTTTTTCAACCACTCCATTACTTTGCTCACTAAATACTTATTCAAAATAGTTTTTTCTTGTTATTTGATTTAGCAAGCAAATCCTTAATATGCAGTATATATGCCAGATTTTATACCATACATAAAATCTATTGATTTTGCTTGATTACACTTATGCATGCATTCCTTTAAGTCATCATCTAACCATGGTGTGCTTATATTTTTATTGTGTTTTTCTTTTATGGTGCAATTTTTTGTACTATTGACATAAACATTTTATTAAGTTAACCAGTACCACCTCTGGATCTTGTTCTCATTTTATGTGAACCAATTTACGTCTTCTACAAATAATTCTCGGTTGAACATTTATTTATTTTTTTAACATTATACCTTTGGTCTTCTCTTAGGCACTTGCACCTTTCTCACAACAGCAACCAAAATGTGATCATTACAACCTACAGTTATAGATACCATTTTGGAGAATAACTCAGCGACATTAGTAAAAATCTGATCCATGTATGTCGAACTAATGTAGGACTCTTGTAGAACTCACAGTGCCACACGCTGTTAACCTTAATCTAGTTAATAATCTGGGATAACCCACATGCATCTGCAGGTCTGAGTTTGAGTTTTACAGAGCAGTCTGCTGAGCCCCAGTCTATATTCAGGTCACCAAAAAATAACTTTCATTTTTTAATTCACATTCTCGCTCTAATATTTTAAATATTTTGTCAAGATAAACACCAAGCAGTCTGTTACAGCAACCAATCATAACAGACCTGATCCAAGGTAAATTTAACTGCAGCCACAGTACCTCAATCTCAGATAGCATGAGATCATGCATGATTTTTACCAGGAAATAATCCTGAATATGAAAAGCAACCCTGCCCCATTAAGCATACTTATATTTCCCCAAACTCCGATCACCTTATATCATTAATGCTGTGTCTGAAAGTTTCGTTCTGTATGTCACTCAGCAACTGTCAAAACATGTTGGTTTTCCAATATTTCTGTAGTTTTGTTAACTTATTCCTTGAGCTACAAGTACTGATGTTACTGTCTTTAGACCTTTTGTGGATAGTTTAAGATAATAGCATTGCATGAATCTAAGAACTGGCATTTCATATGCCCAAATGGCAACAGAGCTGTCCAAGTAGCTAAATTGTTTACCTTCCCTAAGGAGGTTATTATAATTTGGTGGTGATCCAGATAACTAGTGAATGACTGGTTTTGTTCAATAACTGCCAAACTAACAATGATATCAGTATGATTCCAAATGTAAGGTGTAGGTTTTCAGGATCAATGAATCATATTATCCCTACCTGTAGAAAAATGCTATAGTAACTCAAATTATCTTATAATGCTCTCAATTGTCACAGAAAATAAAGCAGTTATTTAGGAAACAATTGCCATATTCAACTTGTTT
Source organism: Scarus forsteni (assembly GCA_036419115.1). Taxonomy (NCBI): domain Eukaryota; kingdom Metazoa; phylum Chordata; class Actinopteri; order Labriformes; family Labridae; genus Scarus; species Scarus forsteni. The sequence continues at coordinate 45,371 of JAZDUH010000311.1, forward strand.
TTAGGTTTCTTGCTCTGAATATTTTAGAGTTCTGTCCTCCGAACACAATTCTATCCTGGATATCCTCTGTGTTCTGTTGGCAAGACTAGGGATGTAACGATATGGAAATTTTGTATCACGATTATTGTAACCAAAATTATCACGGTTATCATTATTATCGCGGTATTGTTGCAGTGTGCTCAAAATGTTCTAAAAGTACTTTTACACAGAATTGAAATCATTTAACCCCTTTATTGTTATATTCATAACAGTTCTTTTGTCTTTTTTGTCAATAAATGTGTCAGACTCAGAGGCCAAACAATGCAAGCGGTAGCATAAATTGCACCTCGTGAGGCTCCTTAATCGAGGACAGATACATAGTTCCGGCTCTTCCAAGCAAAGAGTAGCATCACCGTGCATTACTGAGGCAGCTTGGTGATCAAGCGATATAACGGTAATTTTAATTGGACAACTTGATTTTAGGTTTCTTGGGAAATTTTATCGTTCTGATTTACCATTTTACCTGGTAACTGTGTTCTGTTGGCAAGACCAATACCTGGGTTTAATCACAATGCTGAAAAGGGTCTCGGGGCTCTATTTTCTTGAAAGTACTGCCTCTTCATTGAAAGTGACAAGAAATTTGTGTAAGTGCCACCATATTTTTGTTTTTACTTTGGATAACCCTAATTCTTTGTCCTCTGAATTACAGCCAAAGATTCTGCTCAGGTGGTGGCCCGTTACAAAGAAGTTCTACGGCTGTTCATTCAAGGAAAGACCATGTCTGCTGCTTTCAAGAGTGTTGGGGTGAACCGGAACACTGTTGTTGTCAGTGCTCCAGTCGCAGAGCTGTTCATTGCTGCTCCCAGTAAATACAAGGAACTCCTTGAAAACTATAACAGCCAGGTGAAACTCAGTGTGTTCGCCACACAGTGTGCCACTTCAGTTCAGGAGGACACAGACATAGCTGAAAATGTTAAAGCCTTCAAGGTTCCCGGGAAACTGCTTCCCCTAAAAACAAAGTAGGCTACAGTGCTGAATGTTGAATCAAAGTTCATTGTTGAAGTTGGACACTCTTGAAGATTGTCTTTTGATTTTCACAACATTTTTTATTTGTATAATAATTTTATGGGGTATTAAGTGTATTTATTTTAGGGGTTAAATTATCATTTTTGAATTTTTACTCAGTGAAAGGGTTAAGAATAACACCAAATAACAGTGAAATATTTCTGAACTTTTTTTGATACTAGTAGAACATCTTTTCTATATATATATAAATATATATATATATATATATATATATATATATATATATATATATATATATATATATATATATACACACACACACATAACTAAAAGATTTATTTTGCATACTTGGATACAAAATTGTTAGCTTGAATTTATTTTGCGTACTGTAATTTTCTGTGATGCGCAGTTGGTGTTGGCAAGTTTTGATTTGGCCACATTTTCCCGCTGTTCATGTTACACAGTCACAATATACTGATGAGCTGCAATTATTATTATTTTTTTTCTAAAGCTTATCAATGATGGGTAAAGCATTTGTAATTGTGTGTATAAATGAATTATTACTAAATCATGTCAGAAAAATGCTTTATAAATGATGAATTCAGTAAAATCCTTTACTGATATGCTTATTTATGATGAGTAAAATCTTTATAATTGCGTGTATAAATGTGTTATTACTAATTATTCATGTCAGAAAAATGCTTTATAAATGATGAATTCAATATTTATTAATGCTTAACTAATGCTTAATAGTGTGTACTTATAAAGTGTTACCAAAATTTGCACTGTTTTTGAAATTGTTTTATGAGAATTTGAAATCCATTGGATTAAAATGTTTATCTTTGGCAGCTCACTTTTTTTTTGTATATGTGTCACAGCGAGGTGTTTTGAGTGAGGAAGTGTAAAAATCATGCATTCATCTTAATGAAATTTGATGGCTGGTAATGGTGGTTTTTGATGGGAACTCTTATGTCCTGACAGATACAGTGTGCTGTTCAGGGGGGAGACCCAGACTCTGTATCAGTATCACTGTATCATAGACACTGGTCAGTTTTGCGGCATTTTCGGTCCAAGTGTCTTGTGTGATGTGACAGTTTCCTAGTTTAGGGCTAAATACTGACTAATTACCAGGTAATAGCATGGAAACAGACCTCACTTCCTTTTACAGTACAGTCACACTTTAATAACTATGTAATTTCCATGTATGTATTTTTGTAGTTCCTGAGTAAGAAATGAGTAATTACCAGGTAATGGCATGGAAACAGACCTCACTTCCTTTTACAGTACAGTTCAACTGTAATTACCAGGTAAATGTTGCAGTTACTGGGTAAATACAAAGAAGTTACCAGGTAAGTAATAAAAACCTATTGACTGCTAGGGAAATACATGGCGTTCATACCTAATAGTACCTAGTAATACGTAGTAAATACTCTTCATGTCCTAGTAATTACAAGGTAAGTATCTAGTAGAAACTTATAATTTCTTGCTAATTACACCTGGTAGCCAATAGGAAAGTAACTGGTGGTGTCATAATTTCTTTTTAAATTTTACAGTACTTACTGTGTATTTACCAATACAATACATAGCCTTCTTAGGTAGTCGTCATGTACAATTAAAGGGTAGTTGCTGTGTAGTTACAAAATAAATACAATCAATAATGTCTGTTTAATAAATATAATCAATAATATATTTACTAAGTATTTACAGTGTAAATAATAAGGTTTTTACTATGTGTTACTTAGTAATTACTCAGTAATTGCTATTTATGACCTTGTAGTTACTTGGTAGTTGTCAGAAAATTACTTGGTACTCATGAAATAAGTACATTATTAATTACTATGCAATTACCTTGTAATTACTTTAAGGAACACCCAGTAATTACGAATTATTATATGTGGTTGTTAGGAAATAATATAATAATTACTTAGTGAGTACCTAATAATTAATCACATAGTTACCATATAAATACTTAATAATTACTGAGTAATTACTTATTACCTGGCTGTTACCAGGTACTTCTCAAGAAATTGCATGGCAATTACCTAGTAAGTACTTGGCAATTAACAAAATAGTTAGTATATAATGACATTATAATTACCCAGTAATTAATACTTATTACCAGGTAGGTACTTGGTATTTGCCTGGAATTGACTAGGTAATTACTTTAAAAGTACAAGGTAATTACCTATATAGTTACCTTGTAATTACATGGTAATTTTACAGTAACTACCCCTTATTACATGGTACTTACCTAGTAATTAGCATGTAAATACATGGTAATTATAGTACCGTAAAAGGAAGCGTTACCAATTATTTTTACTTGTTTAAGGAGCAAGACAGAATAAACAAAGGTACTTTGAAACAAGTCCCAAAAATATACAACATTCCAGTGCCAATTACTGCTCTCAACTTTTGTTTTATTTTTTTTTATTTGTAAAGAGAGGCCAAAATTTGCTCATAGTATGCAAAAATGGGAACTATGCCCAGTTCGGTAATTAGCACTATGGCTGTGTGTCAAGTTTTCATGTAGTTTAAAAAATCAATAGATAAATTGGTTCAGCAGGCAAGGAGGCTGGTGAATACTTATACTGGGTGTTAATTATAGACATATGTTAACTGTAACCAAACTGAGAATGCATTATCTGTCAAAGATATGCCAAAATTAGCCTTTGGCATATCTAGCTTTATACCCTTACACAGACGTTGTGCACCAGGAGATACTCACTTTTTAATATCCTGTAGGGGGTGTGCTGGGAGGTTTCACTAATAAAGTTGACATTTATCAAAAGTCTTGTCTGGTATTAGTATCTAGATCACATAATTTGGTTTAGGCTATCTTTAATGGTTAAGTTAGCCTGATAAGAAAACATTATGGCTTACTCAGTGGTGACGAACCTGCTTCCTTCTGGGAAAGTAGGCTCATCATTTATTATTCATTCATTCATTTTCTATACCCGGCTATCCCTTTCGGGGTTGCAGGGGGCTGGAGCCGATCCCAGCTATCATCGGGCGAGAGGCAGGGTACACCCTGAATCGGTCACCAGTCGATCGCAGGGCCACATAGAGAGACAGACAACCATCCACGATCACACTCATACCTAAGGACAATTTAGAGTTACCAATTAACCTGATGAGCATGTTTTTGGTCTGTGGGAGGAAGCCGGAGTACCCGGAGAGAACCCACGCATGCACAGGAAGAACATGCAAACTTCACACAGAAGGGCCCTCCCGACCCAGAATCGAACCGGGAACCTTCTTGCTGTGAGGCACGTGCTCTACCAGCTGCGCCACCGTGCCGCCCCATCATTTATTAGTCTTAGCTATTTTCTTTTATTTTCTATAAGATGTTTTAAATCATTATTTTTTCAGAGCACAAAAACTATATACAAGGCTCACAATATTGTGTGTACAAAAATATGGATAAACTAATAAGCATAGAAATTACAGGCACAGATAGAAGCAGAATCCTTCTCCAAAACAAGCATATATAACAAATACATTTAAAAATAAATAAATAACAATGATAATAATAATGATAATGATATCAAAGTATATCATATTAAAAAGGGTAAAAACCTTGGTTAAATGATACTGAAACAAAAATATCCTAACTTGAAAGAAAATGAATACTAGTAGGTCATTCTTCCATACCCAAAGATAAAGTGAATGAAGTGATAAAGTAACCTGAAATGTGATCTGAGTGACATTTCATCCTTTAAGTGTTTATCAGCCTCATGAAGTATGTGTTTAATATCAGATGGCAAGTAATCTTAAACAGGAATCCAAATGTTAAGAAATGAGTCCTAATTGTTCTTAAGGATTGCGCCTATCCTTTCATGAGGCATAACAGTGAAGAGCTCCCTGTACCAAAGTGTAACTGTAGGAGGAGTGTCCTTAACCCAGTGCAGAAGAATGCATTTGCATGCAAGAAGAAGGAGTTTGTCCAGTTATATGTAATAATTGTGAGAGAGTGATAATTCTTAGAGGGTAGGCCCAGTAAAAATAGGCCTGGGTCTTTCCTTACTGTAGTCTTCAAAATCCCATTGAGTTCTTTGGCTTTGTGACCCCAGTATCTTGCAATCTTATTGCAACTCCAGAAGTAATGAAAATGGGTCCCAAGATCAGTATTACATGTACTGCAAATGGGAGAAATAGTTCAAGATATTTTGTGGAGGGGGCCGAGCTGTATGTAGTTTGTGTAAGATTTTATATTGAATCTCAACAAGTCTGTTACAAGTTTAATGTACCAGGTGCACTGCCTCCTGCCAATCTTCCTCACTGTACTGATCATGAAGGACAACCTCCCATTTCTGTGAAAATTTGGTTATGAGATGTTTGTTATGCAAGTACAGAATAAAAATGGGAGATTATGTGATTCATATCCTTCCTTTCTTGAATGAACTTCTCTGCATCACTATAAATGGGGGTGCCCTCCAAAGGTTTCATCAATGAAGTAATGAAGTGTCTTAGTTGTAAATATACCCAAAAAATATCTTTAGAAATTTTAAATTTGTCTCTAATTTGCTGGAAGGACAAGACGGTGTTACGCTTGAACATGTCTCCTATACAATGGTGTCTTTGTAACACCAAGAATCAATTATAGAGCTCAATCCAGGTATGAATTCAGGGTTATTACATAAAGGCAACAACATCTATCCATATAATCTGAGATCTCATACCATACCTTAATGAAGTTCATAATCAGTGAGTTGTTTTTAATGTATATTTTAATTTTTTCAGGTTTACATGTCACCAAGCTCCAAAGGGACTTTAGTGAGCACAACCATGAGTGTGAGTGGTATGGTCATGCCAGTAAGTCATATCTTGTTTCACAGCAGGGAGTGCAGGGGCTAAATTGAGTTTCCATAAATCAAAAGTATTGGGAGAGATTTTTAAACCAAGATATGTAAAGCCATCAGCAGACCCTTTCAATGGAAAATACGTGAGTATGCTACAATCATTAAAACCACCCAAAGGCATAGCCACAGACTTACTGAAATTTAGTTTTCAACCTGATATGGAGCTAAATTCATACATTATATCTAGAATGGAGGGAACAGAAATTTCAGGGGAGGTGAGAAATAACATAATGTCATCAGCATATAGGGCTGTTTTATGAATTTCACCCCCAATGGTACCTCTCACATCAGCATGACATCTTATGGTTTCTACCAGTGGTTCAAGAGCAACTGCAAAGAGCAGTGGGCTCAAAGGGCAGCCATGGTATGTAGATCTTTTCAAAGGGAAGGAAGCTGAGCATTTTCCGTTTGTTATAACACAGGCAGTAGGAGAGTGGTAAAGAGTCTAAATCTATTTCAGAAAATCACCTCCCAAGTCAAACCTCTCAAAGACGTCATAAAGGTAGTGCCACTCCATCCTATTGAAAGCTTATCTGCGTCTAAAGAAATGGCAAGGGCTCCATGTTTAGAGTGACTGGTGTACTGTATTACATTAAACAGCTGTCTAAGATTTGTAAATGAGTAGCCCCCTGAAAAAAGCCTGTTTGGTTAGTGTTAAAAAGGCAAGGTAAATATCATTCCATCATCCTAGCAATCAATTTAGAAAGCAACTTATTTTCAACTGGGATGAGGCTTATGGGTCTATACAAGCCACATAAATCAATGAGGTAGATATTAGCTTGATTAAGAGAAGTAGAGAGGTGACCCTACACAAAGCAGTCCTTATAATCCTTATATCTGTAAGAGGACCCGCTATGACATTCCTTAATTTTTTTATAAAACTTAGGGCTGAACCCAACAGGTCCTGCTGCTTTCCCCTTTTAGTGCCTGAATGCAGACCCGTCGCCAGACATTAGTCTCAAGGGGGGCATATCAAATGCATGGGGGGGCACAATTATTATATTACCCATAAAATGTATTTGCACAGCACTGATGCACGTTAAACATTACCAACATCACATCCAGCAAACGCTTACATCATGGTTTCATTATTTTAAACAATAGATAGAATAAATGATCAACAATATTCACAAAACAGATGTAACACCAGAAGCATCTCTCAAAAAGAAAAAGCACCGCAGCGGATGCACTTTGATACAGGAGAGGGATATGCGTTATGCGTTTCCGTTATGCGCAGGCACGCGGCACACAAACACACGCACACACAGACATGCAAACACAGACACAGAGACACACACACCCACACACACACTTTGAACCTACTTTGAGTGGAGGCAGCGCTGTCCTCTGGTCAGTACAGCGGGAGGCGGCGTTTCTCTCGGCTAAACCTCCTCATCAGTGCATCCTTCCACTCAGACTTGAATTTGTGTGTGAGGTCCTTTTCAAAGGCGAGCTGAATAAGCTGGGCCTTGCGTTTCTGGAGCATGCTGCGTCGATGCTCGGAGAACACGCTTTTTAGCATGGAAAAAGAGTTTTCGCATGCTGCTGTCGATGCTCCTAAGGTTAGGGCAAGCTTGTATGCTCTGATAACAGTCGGCATTGCTTGGAGCGCACAGTTGAATGTAGTGACGATGTTGGCTATTGTCCATTTCCCATCTTCAGGAGGTACCGGGGTATCAGTCATTTTCTTCATCAGAAACTCACGAGCCACGGTATATTCAGATTCAACCACATCAGCTCCAACTAGCTCCAGTAGAGGGGTTACCTTTAATGGGTCCAGGAAATGATCCTCGGCCTCTGGGTTCAACGCAGCCAGTGCGCCGATGAGCTCGCTGCTGCGCTCTCCAAAACGCGCATCCATTTCTCCCTGCACAGCATCAATGACACTGTAAAATAACCTTTTTAACTCAGTCTTCTCCTCTATGTCACTCTGCGTCTGCGATTGTCCAACTGTCTCTTCCACTACAAACCCACTGAGGTTCTTGTTAACTGTGCGTCTTCTCTTGCTTGGACCGGGGTCGGTCACCGGCATACCCTCGGTGGCAGTGTGTGTGGCTGAAGGAGCGCAGAGATCCCACAGAGCAGAAAATTCATTTTCTGTGCGCATTTTCTTCACGCAGTCAGAAGCGCTGTTTACAAGTGTCACCGCAGTAAACAAGTCCATAACTTCAGCTTGCAGAAGTCTGTTTGGCGGCTCGAACAGTGACAACAGCTTCATAACAAGGTGTGCAATAAAAAGAAAACTACGCTGCGTAATGGCACGGAGCAGCCCCGTGGCCCCGACGCGCACCTCTGCTCCGAGGCCTCCTGTGTTCTCCACCTCGGCCAGTAATGTAAAAATGTCGCGAAAACTTTTCACCACAACTTTGACTGTGGCCAAGTGGCCAGTCCACCTCTGCTCCAAGAGACGTTTTAGGGTATCTCCTTTGTACAGCATAGCAACGGTTGGTTTCCTGGTGAAGTTGTACAGCATGTTGCATACTCCAAAAAAATCCTGCACAGCTGCTTCACTGGACATGGCGTGGACCACAACCAGGTGAAGTTGGTGATTAAAGCAGTGAATGTATGGTACCTGACGATCAAGTTTGTTTTGGAGCAATTTCTGCACACCGCCATGCTTTCCAGACATAAGTGATGCACCATCGTAAACCTGACTCAGGATTTTGTCCGTGCTGAGTCCAGCACTGGTGAGCTCATTAATGATTACTCCTGTCAGAGCCTCTGCATCACCTTTCTCGGATGTGGCCATTACTAAGAGACGCTCACACGCTTCATTGTTCTCATCCACAAAGCGCACAACTATGGATATATTTTCTTGGCCAACAGGATCCCGTGTGCCATCCACTTTAATTGAATACCAGCTATCCCCGACTTGTCTCACTATCTCCTCTGTCACAAGCTTGCACATCATTTCGATTATCTCGTTCTGTATCTGTGGGCTTGTATAGCGTGCATTCTGTGGAATTGTTTTTGTAATCCTGGTCAGTTCTGGATCTTTGCGCATGGAGTACTCAAAAAGAGACAAGAACAGCCCCACGGAGCCACTGTCCTCCAGCACACTGGCAAAACTAGCATTATCTCCTCGTAACGGCAGTTGGTTCGCAACTAAAAACTCCACAATGTCAATTATGGCTGACATGTAATATCTATTGCGAGCCAGTTGGTCTGAATTTAAGAGAGTGGAAATCTCTTTTCCTGTTTCTTTACGTTTTTCCGAATCTCTCCACATTGTTTCACAGGATAAATGTTCTTTTGAAGTTGCATGCTTATAAAAGCCCTTGCCTGTTTCCAGCGCATGTTTCCAGTCACTGAATCCTTTGCAGGAGAAGGTCGTGTCTGATGATACAGATTTGTATTTTCTGCAGGCGTAACAAAATGCAGCGTCCTTTTCCACTGAGTACTCCAGCCAGTCCCTGTTTAAGTACCAGCTCGAGGAAAATGATCGCTTTCTTGATCCGAACATTTTCACGGGGTATGTTTTTAAGATAACCTGTTTAGGTGTGTCTATGCCGAGGTCAGCAGGCGCAAATCCGACTGGCAGTTGTGGCCCAACGGGTGCACTTGAGCTGTTGCAGGGGGTAGCCTCCATTTGCTGCTGCTTGCAGCTGCCGGTGTCAGGCTCTGCGGAGCTGTTAGATGCAGGTTCCGGTGTTGTGCCCGGCTCAGACTGTTGTCCTCCTCCTCCTGTTTCACTGACAACATCTGGGCTGGTGACCGAGACCGACGGTGGTTTTTTAAACCACTTACGTATATCCATTTTGTAGCAAGCAAAAACTCTCTTGCTGACTCATAAAAAATTCGCCGTCACTTGCACGGCAACACTGACGTAGGCTACGTAAGGTAGACTTACTCTACAACCGATAAATCCGAAAATTAAAGAAAACCACAGTTGTACCTTTACATTTTTAATGTCTTCGTGATAAAGAATACATCATTAATAATAATAATGACAATTTTTTTTGTTTTAAGAGAGAAATCTGAGCCTCCAGTGTGTGTGTGTGGGGGGGGGGGGCACAGGCCCTTGGTGGGGGGGCCAGGCCCCCTATGGCCCGCCCATGGCGACGGGTGTGCCTGAATGGTTTCCAAGACTTCTTACTCTGTGATAGGTTTGTACAAGTCCTCTTTTTGTTCCTCCGAAAGAGATGGTAAATTAGTGTTTTGAAGGAATCTGCCCATAGAATCTTCTGAGATGACGCCCTCTGATAAGTATAATTTCTGATTAAAGGTCTTCATAATATTGTTTATTTCTGTTGATTTGTATTGTCTAACAACATTGCTATCTTGGAGAATTGAAATTGAGCCAAAATTCTTTATTCCTTTGACTAAGCAGGCCAACAGTCGACCTGGTTTATTGCCTGATTCATAAAACTTGTGTTTTGCAAAACATATAGCTGACTCTGCCTGTTTGATTAGCAGTTGACTTAAGGCGGAGTGTGTGGCATCTAATAGTTTCCCAAAAAATTGAAAAGAAGAGGTTTTAAATTCTACCTCCAATTCCTTATTTTTTTCTCTAACTCTGAGTTTTGAGGGCTTTGAGTACAAGATATGACGGAATCCACGGAGATAAGCCTTAGCTGCCTCCCATAAAGTTAAAGGGCTAATTTCAGGTCAATCAACGAAGGAGGGCTGTTTAGAAGTGAATGGTTTAAACACCAGTGTCTATTGAGGGCTGATTATTATACTGATGTTTGCATGGTCAGATATAGTCTGACTTCCTATAGTGCAGTCTTTAATTCTGAAGTGAAGTGTTCTAGAGGAAAGCAAGGAGTCTATTTTTGAGAAAGACTGGTGTGGTTTGGTAAAGAAGCTGTAGTCCAGACTGGTTGGATGAAAGACTCTCCATGCATCATATAAATTTAAGTCTGTGCAGAATTCAGCTAATCTAAGGCTTTTGCATGAGGGAGAAGGTCTAGGTGGAGATTGGTCAACTGTAGGGTTAAAGGTACAATTAAAGTCCCCACCAATTAGAGTATAGGAGTTTGAAAAACCAGGTACATCAGTCAACAGCCTAGAAAAAATGCTGGGTCATATACATTAGGGGCATAAATGCTACCTAATAATGATAATAATAAGCTTTATTTGTATAGCACTTTTAAAAACAGAAGTTTACAAAGTACTTTGACAGCAGGCAGGAATAAACAGAAATCAAAGCACAGGGAGACATAACATAACATAACAGTAGAGAACAAGAGAATTAAAATCAGAAGAACATTTAGAACATACACATGAGACAAACTAAATTTGAGAGATTCATATCATTGGAAAACAGACAAAACAAGAACCCTGCTACATAAAAAGAGACCATGGGGACCAAAGTAAAGGCTAAAAACAACAATCCTAAAATATATATAATAAAAATAAAAGAATAGAGATTATAAAAAGGGACAGAGCAATAAAGCAGTAAGTTATAAAAAAGGTTAATGATAAAAAGTAAAGCATAAGGTAAAGTGCAAATAAAACAATCAGAAATAAAAGTAAATAAATACACGGATCAGTTAACATAGGATAGAAGAAATTGATAAAAACAAAGGAGCTAAAATGATAAGAGCAATACTAACAACTGAAAGGCTGCAACAAAAGACTAAATTCCAAATAGAAGAATAAATTCAAATATAAGGCTGAAAAGTACTAAATCAAAACTAGAAGACTAAAAAACAAAATTTAAAAAAAGACTAACACAGATAGAGAGAGAAGATAAGGCCTATAAAAGAGACCAGAAAAGAGACAATAAAAATAATAAATAATAAAATATGTTCTCCCCTGATGAAACCAGCAACGAGTATGTAACGCCCTTCTTATAGCTTATAGTTGTATCTAAAGACAAAGGAAGGCTATGATACAGGAGAAAATTACTTGTATTCATCCAAATATAATTTTAAAAAAGCTGCTACGTTCAACTTACCATGAGAAAGCGTACCAGCACAAAAAATGGCAGTGATTCATTATGAAATGAAAGAGTTAATATTCAAAATCCAGATGTTTTAACAGAGGATATCCACAAGGTACATTTGTGTCGGAAAAATTATGCAGCTTGATGATACTGGTTTTGAATATTTTTCTTTGGGTGGACCAGGAGCTCTATGCGCTCTGTCTATTTTAACTGATCCACATTTGGTTTTAGACCCAGGAGATCAGGAAGCCATGTCTTGAAGAATTCAAGCGGTTGTTGTCCCCCGGTGCCTTCCTTTAGTCCAATGACCCTTATATTTTCTCTACGGCTGCGATATTCGCTGTCCTCAGCTTGCTGTGGAGAGTTTTCACTTCTTTTTTTTGAGTGCAATTATCTAGTTAGACATAGATGATAACTCATCCTCGGTGTCCGAAATATGTGATTCCACCTCATTAATGTGTTTGGTTTTACCATCAATATGACTGTTTATAACCTCCAAAGTTGAGTGAAGTTTGGTGAACTTAATGTCCATTAAAGCGCTGTTTTTCTGTGTGACATTTTGCATTAGGCGAGTAGTTGTGTCTTCCTCCTAGTAGCAGCATGTCGGCTAGCTGTAGCCTCTATGCTAGCGGACTGGAATTTCCTTAGTTCCTAGTGAGCTCTGAACAGGGAATCACATTGATTTGGATTCGAGTCAGAAGACATGTTCAGCTGTAGCCAGTAACCTTTGAAAACTTTATAAAAGCAGAAAAAACTGTATCAAAAAGGTATATTGCACTTGGTGGAGATGGGAGGTTGGTGAAATAGCACCTCTCAGGCAGATCGCATTACGTGATCCATCACAGTATTTTCAACAAAACAACAATATCAATTCTTAAAATTAATTAGGACATATGTCTAAACATTCTGATGAAGGAAAATTGTCACAGCTGTGTTTGTGGTGTTGCTTGGCGGCTTCTGAAATGTATGTATCCCCTGAGATACGTTACCAGATTAGGGGCAGAAATTAACCAACATGAATTATTCAAAATGTTGTTTCAAACTGCATCTTAACAATAGAACTGTATTTTAATAGAAAATTAAATAAATACATCTTAGAAAAACAATTACTAAAAATAAAATAGGAGAGAGGAAGAGTTGCTGTTCTCCGTCCAAACTTTTTGTCAGTACAGTGTACACATGGGAGGAGCTGACCTTGCTGACACAATGGTGGCCTTGTACTGCGCCCATGCAAAGTCCCAGTGGTGGTACCTATGCATCTTTTGGCAAGGCTGATATGGCCATCAATAATGGCATCTCAGTGATACAGCAGCAATCCAAAAAGCACAAAAAACTCAAGGAATTCAGGCTGGTGGATGCAGATGGTCTTATCCACAGTGGGAGAAAGGAAGGCCTTCCAAGAGAGAGGAGGAGAATGTGCACAGCACCACCAGATACAAACAAAGGCCAACAACCCCAAGACCTAAGGTTGTTGTCCACTATGATCAAGTGGATCACTTCCAACTTTCACAGACAAGGGAAGGTGCAGGCTTTGCCCAGAAGGATAAACAATTATCTACTTCACCACATGTGGTGTTCGTCAGTGCATTGTCACCAGGAAAAACCCATGCAACTGCTTCAAAACATTTCATAAAAAAATGAAATATGTACAGGAAATTAGGGGAATAGTTCAGATTTTCAATATGGAAAACCTGAACACATAAAACTTCCTCCAGTGTTTAGTTGTGCATGCATCATTTGAGAGAATATAATTGCTGTGTTATTTTCTTCAGTGCACAAAACATCCAACATATTCATTATAAAATGTCCCATTTTAGGGGCACTTTTCATAAGACAGACTGATAAAGACAAACAAAGTCAACTAAATGACCACAAAATACAACCATGCAAAATTTACCTTCATCAAAGTTAACATCAATATTTTTAGTGTATGGGCTCTGTTTAAATCTTGATAAGACAACACATAAAATCCAAAATATTGAATACTTATATATTTTGATTGTGCAAATATTTTTCTTAAGACCATAAGATATGAATAATAACATTTTTGCAACTTATTTTCCACTCCTGTCTGTTTTAGGGTTAAACTAACCAGGTTTTAGTGTGTGTACGTGACATGAATGTAACAAATGAGGACCTGGCTGGGTCACATGACCAAGTGTGTGAAAAGTGTGTATGAGTACCCACACTGACCACTAGGTGGCGTAACAGTAGATGAGCAAAGTCCAAAAACACACACACACACTTCATGTCATAAAATTGTGAAATGTTGGGACTTCTGAGATTTTTGGTTTAGGGGTATTCTGGGGTGCTCTAAATCGCTGTAGCATGCTCGGAAAAATGAGGACCTGAAAAAAGTCCTCATTTTTCAGAGGGTCCTCATACTGTAGGTGTGTATTCACAGAAATGTCCTCATATGTCCTGTAAACAAGAACACACACCGACACACACACACACACACACCGACACACACACACACACACTCACTCACCCAATTTTGTGTTTTTGGATCCCAACCATGGGTTCTTGGATTGGAATTCATCTATTTGTTTTGCACTCCACAGGTCAGGCCAGTCATTATTGATTTCTACAACAAAAAAAATTAAAAATGATGCATCTCCCTGTCTCTCTCACACACACTACTGTGATCACAATAGTCATCAGCAAGACATGGGACCCCCTCTTTACATTAACAATCTGCATCACCAAGTGGAAATATTTTCAGCAACTTAAAGGGCAACTTCGGTATTTTTCAACCTGGGTCCTATTGCCCCAAGTGTATGTGTGTATACGATTGACGGGTACAACTCGTTTTAAAATTGGCTCAGTATCAAGGGAGCGGATGCAGCCGGCAGCCGCGAAGCTAGATAGGGGGGCAACTGCATCCCGTATAAGTTTGAGCATTAAAAGTGTTTATTTCGCCACAGACCGGTTGCGATCGCCGGTGCTAGCTCTCTAATTAGCACTGTAAGCATTGCGTTTTCCTTCACGTCCTCTGACCTGTGTGACGTCATCTGTGAGCTTGTTGCCGGAAGAAAACAGAGGAGCCATGGCCGCTCAGAGTGGAGCTGCTTATCCCGGAGGACAGTTGGAAGTTTTACTGCATCGGTATCATGGCTGAATATTTACCAGATTTCGAGAGTGAAGACGAGCCTTTTCATCACGACGGCCACCCGTATTTATTTGAGCCAGAGTATACGGACGAGGAGCTGCTACAAACTCAAGAGCTAACGAGGATAGCAACAGAGGGCCAACGAGCAGACGAGGGTGAAGCAGCGGCGGCACGAACGCTCTAGATTTGTCTCTGACACACACATTTACTGTTGCCCTAAATCCTCTTCACTTTTTCCTCTCGTCCAGCCAGTACAGACTTGTGGCCTACCGTGTTACAATGCTAATTAGAGAGCTAGCACCGGCGATCGCAACCGGTCTGTGGCGAAATAAACACTTACACAATACATACAATACTTATACGTATTGTATGCATAAAGACATATTAGTTATACTTACTTTATGGATAGTTGACCATTTGGTCCCTGTGGTTTTGGTCGCCTCCTCCAATTTATTTTGGGTACATGAAAAAAGGTATCCAGCACTGCCCTGTTGATCAGAGGGGGGAGATCCTCTAATGTAGTTACATAGCGTCGGGTACTTTCTGTATCATCCCACGACACATCGAGACCACGAATTGGGCAACGGGTCCCACTCGTTGCAACACAGACATTCTTCCTCTGTGGGCATAGAGTCACAGCAACCACAGGAGCACCACCAGTCCTCAGAAATTCGCGTTCGTGCCGGCGCTGCTTCACCCTCGTCTGCTCGTTGGCCCTCTGTTGCTATCCTCGTTAGCTCTTGAGTTTGTAGCAGCTCCTCGTCCGTATACTCTGGCTCAAATAAATACGGGTGGCCGTCGTAATGAAAAGGCTCGTCTTCACTCTCGAAATCTGGTAAATATTCAGCCATGATACCGATGCAGTAAAACTTCCAACTGTCCTCCGGGATAAGCAGCTCCACTCTGAGCGGCACGCTGCATGGCTCCTCTGTTTTCTTCCGGCAACAAGCTCACAGATGACGTCACACAGGTCAGAGGACGTGAAGGAAAACGCAATGCTTACAATGCTAATTAGAGAGCTAGCACCGGCGATCGCAACTGGTCTGTGGCGAAATAAACACTTTTAATGCTCAAACTTATACGGGATGCAGTTGCCCCCCTATCTAGCTTCGCGGCTGCCGGCTGCATCCGCTCCCTTGATACTGAGCCAATTTTAAAACGAGTTGTACCCGTCAATCGTATACACACATACACTTGGGGCAATAGGACCCAGGTTGAAAAATACCGAAGGTGCCCTTTAAGATGAAGCATAGGAGATTAGTGAGTGAAATACTTGGGAGAGTTTATTTAACATAAAACACCAAATTTAACAAAAAATGTACAAAATGTTAACAGTAGCTTTGTAAAAAACGAAAAAAAAAAAACATGGATTGGCTACAGACAAAATAAATAGAACGGCAATAAAATACCACACAGAAATGTATCTATTGTTTCAAGCTAGTAACATTCAAAATGAGGCTTAATTTGTCAAATTCACCTTTTGTTACAGTGTAAGGCTTCACTTTTCAATAAATTGGAGATGCAATTTACTGCCTCTGTATGTTCTGACCTGGTGGTGGTAGACTTGGTCCTTGTCTGTCCTCATACTGACTTCCCTGGCTAGCTCCTGGCTGGGAGCTGCTGCTTTCAGGACTGGGGTCTGCCTGGGGCTGCTCTTGTCTATACTGACTTCTTCTGCTTTCAGGGCTGGGGTCTGCCTGGGCCTTGTCTGGGCCTGATCTGGGCCTCTTTATAAAAAAGTCAAATATGTTTCCCTTTCTTTTCATTGCTATCTGTCCCTATACAAGAAAAATACAGCCTGGTTAGACCTCAATATTGTTTTAGGCTGAATCTCAAACTATTTGTCCCATTCTTGTGTTTTAACTTACTTAAAAATCAACTACCAGCTACTATAAAAATAAACTAGATCATGTAGGTTAGTTAAGGCTAAGTAACTTGTCTAACGTTATAATTAAGACCTTTACAATAACAAACAAGCTTAGACATTGAGATAATCAGTTTCTAAAACTAGAAGAAAAACTTTAATGAATAATCAAGCTACATCAAACTATTCTTAAAGCATATGCTTTCATTAAACTGTCAAAAAGAAAACAAACTCTGAATATATAACAAAACTTAAATTAACAAACCTTTTAAATTAAATATTGAGTGTAAAATCACCTGACTTAAATAATAATGTAAAAAGTGTTTCAATTCCAGGATTATAGGAGTGGAATTTAAAAGTCAGAAGTAATCAGAAACTGGATGTTTTAAAGTAAATATTAAGTCCAAGTTACGGTATAACTACTTTTTTTCTAAATAAATAAATCTGAATTAGAAGCAAAATAATTGCTTAAAGTGAATTCTAATACAGTGTGATATCTGTGTGATATATGAGAGGATGAGGATGTCAGCATGTCACCTGTCTGTCCTCTCTGACTGTCACAGTCTGCTGCATCAGGCAGAGAGGAGAGAAAATCTCAGGACAATTCACAGATTCATCATTCATTACAAACTATGATGAAAAGATGGGCTACTACAGAGCAAATTTGTCTTGCTATGGGTGTGTCTATCAAATAGTCTATGTGTTTATCTCTTGAGTATGGCTGATATTGTCCTCTATCTTTTCTGTCCTTCACAAAGACAGAATACGTACAAATATAGACACAGAAAAAATGACGTAATCGGATGGAACACAGCCAAAAAAAAACAAAAAACTATAGAGGCGGGAAAATCCTTTCCGCAAAATATATCACAATGTTTCTCTTCACATCCGAGCATTAGTGCTTCATTAGACCACCTTATAAGCTTCAGAAAACACAGAAAGTAAATACTTTGGATAACTCATGGCATGACAAGCTCTGAATTTTTATTTTGACAAAATTACTATCATCGAAAGAATCCCAAACTTTCAAGGGGATAAAGTCAGATAATGGATCGACTGATGGATGAATAATGTAAAAGTGTCACTGACAAAGAGTAAGCTACAGGACGAGAACTCATTGATTCATCAAACTCTTGATCTATAATTAATTTATATATAGGCTATATATTAATTTAAATCTATAACCATCCTTATCCTCCAAGACAAGCTTTCAATATCATTCTGAGGCCAAACTTAAACAATTAAAAGTAATGTTAATCTACTGTGTGTATGCTTCTTACCTTCACCGTCTTCATCTTCATCCTCCTCTGAGTAACCGCTTGCACGCGCCGGTCGCCGTGAGAAAGTTTTGACCAAACCATTTTGAGGGGAGGGGGGTTGTGATCTTTAACAACTTAAGTTGTCAGACAATGTGTTTTTAAGTAGCGTTACTTGTACTGAACCTTTAAAACACGTTACAGTGCGACGAGAAAAATGTTATTTAAAAAAGATTTTTTGGGGGGACTATTTTGTGGAGAGGGGGACTCATCCCCTGCATCCCCTCGGGGCTTAGCGCCCATGAGTGTCTACTCTCTAGTGCAGGAGTCGATAGATAAGTTTGGCCTTGGGCCAAAATTTTTCTGAGCAACTGAATGGTGGACCAAAACATCACATCAATCAGAAACATGTTTTCTTTTTTTCTCTCTCTCTCTTTTTTAAAAGTTTTTCCCTTATCTATAGTTTACTTTTATATCGTGTGAATACAAAATGTAGTCTAATTTAAGAAAGTATTTGTTTTAAATAAAGTAGCTTTATTTCTCAGACTAGGCTATTAGTGTGTTATTACTGCTTTAGCTCCACTGTGGCTGCGTTATAAAACTGCTTAGTAACTTGGTGATGATAAAGCTGCTGTCTTTAATCAGTCAATTGTTACCCAGACTGTCTTTTAAGTCATCATAAATGTGCCATAGCCAACTATATTTTTTCCCCATACATTTAATAAAAATGTGAGTGATTAGGCTACATTTTGAAAATAACTACTTTTTTGAGCCCAACTAACGCATTTTAAATAAAGATTTTTTAAAAAAGATTTTCATGATTGTTGATTAACTCAGAAGAAACCCAACTTTAACCTTCTAAAAAAACACATCGAGATCACAAAACCCAATGCCAGAAATCCAACACAAAAGTTCCCTTTTCAGCAGAGAAACCAGAGAGATGGCTTCTTATCAGTAGCCCCTTATGGTTTGAAACGTCCACTTTCCATGCGCTTCCAAACTTTTGCATTCTCCGCTTCGCTCCTCACAAGCCAAATGACTGATTCTCGCATCAATTATTTCTAGAACTCGGCACACGCCGCTGATTTCACAAACTCCATTCACCTGCACTGCAGGTGAGCGTGCAGCCGAGTAGCGCGCAGCAGCCGAGGAGCGGGCAGCAGCTGAGGAGAGCGCAGTTACAGAGCGCGCCGTTGAGCAGCGCGCAGCCGAGTGTTGCAGAGCGCGCCTGGAGCAGAGGAGCAGAGAGGCAGACTGATTGATTTTAGAAGGCACACACCTGCACTTCCAGACGGGGCGCCGCAACAATGATTGCCGTTTTTGTGATGGTATCTAAATAATTTTACTTTTTTGAAAATACTCATTTTCAGAGACGTGCTGGGGCTGAAAATCTGCCCAGGAATCTTTTGGACCAGACCGGCCGAATGTCGTTCATCAGTGCGGGGGGGGGGGGGGGTCGATTGTGGTGCTGATTGATATTTTCAGCCTCCCCCAGTCGGACGAACACAAGGCACCGCGCTGCGGCCGCCGGCCGTCTGATTTTCTCAGCTGCGCGGCCGTGATGTTCACGATCGCGGAGGCTTGTGTTCGTATGGCATGGGGCCGGCAGCTGATTGATATTTTCAGTGGCGCGCACTGTGGCCACTGGCCGTCTAGGTGTGCCGACCATTTGTGAGCTTTCCCGGTTTCCCGGGTGGTGGTTTAGAACTGGGTATACGCAATGCTGATAGAAAAATAAGTGGGTATACGCCGGTATACGGCGTATACCCTCGACTACACCTCTGCTGAGGACGACAGACACTCTTCACAGACGGAGATCTGCTTGGCAACTAATGAAGATAGTCTTACATCTGTCACAGATACTGAGGACAGACACTCTTCCCAGATGGAGGTCTGCTTGGTACCTAACAAAGTTAGTCCTACATCTGTCACAGATACTGAGGACAGACACTCTTCCCAGATGGAGGTCTGCTTGGTACCTAATGAAGATAGTCCTACATCTGTCACAGATACTGAGGACAGACACTCTTGACAGATGGAGATCTGCTTGGTACCTAATGAAGATAGTCCTACATCTGTCACAGATACTGAGGACAGACACTCTTCCCAGATGGAAATCTGCTTGGTACCTAATGAAGATAGTCCTACATCTGTCACAGATACTGAGGACAGACACTCTTCCCAGATGGAGGTCTGCTTGGTACCTAACAAAGTTAGTCCTACATCTGTCACAGATACTGAGGACAGACACTCTTCCCAGATGGAAATCTGCTTGGTACCTAATGAAGATAGTCCTACATCTTTCACAGATACTGAGGATGACAGACACTCTTCACAGATGGAGATCTGCTTGGTACCTAATGAAGATAGTCCTACATCTGTCACAGATACTGAGGACAGACACTCTTCACAGACGGAGGTCTGCTTGGTACCTAACAAAGTTAGTCATAGGACTTACTTTGTTAGGATACTGAGGACAGACACTCTTCACAGACAGAGATCTGCTTGGTACCTAATGAAGATAGTCCTGCATCTGTCTCAGATACTGAGGATGACAGACATTCTTTACAGACGGAGGTCTGCTTCGTACCTAAAAAAGTTAGTCCTATATCTATCACAGATACTAAGGACAGACACTCTTCCCAGATGGAGATCTGCTTGGTACCTGCTGAAGATCGTCTTGAATCTGTCACAGATACTAAGGACAGACACTCTTCACAGACGGAGATCTGCTTGGTACCTAATGAAGTTATTCCTACATCCGTCACAGACACTGAGGATGACAGATACACTTCACAGACGGAGATCTGCTTGGTACCTAAGGAAGATAGTCCTGCATCTGTCACAGATACTGAGGATGACAGAAAGTCTTCACAGACGGAGGTCTGCTTGGTACCTAACAAAGTTAGTCCTACATCTGTCACAGATGCTGAGGATGACTGACACTCTATACAGATGGAGATCTGCTTGGTACCTAATGAAGATAGTCCTACATCTGTCACAGATACTTAGGACACACACTCTTCACTGAAGAAGATCTGCTTGGTAGCTAATGAAAGTAGTCCAAAATTGAATTAGTTCTTTCTTTTCCCATGCTGAACATGGGAAAAGCACCGTACAGTCCTGAACATGGGAAAAGCACCGTACAGTCCTGGTGAGTACAGTTTCCTCCACACAGAAGTTAATGTAATCCGTTATACAGTCTGTGAGGTTGTCGATGTCCTCCCCGTGAGGATCACAGAACTCCTTCCACACAGTTGACTCAAAACTTTCCCGTCAGAGCCTCTTCAGTCTCCTCAGACCATCTCTTAACTGCGCGGGTCACAGCTGGCTGCCTGTGGAAAAGTGGTTTGTACACGGGCTGGAGATAGACCAGGTTGTGGTCTGATCTCCACAGGGGAGGGAGGGGTGATGACTTGTATGCATCCTTGGTGTTTGCATACAGTAAGTCCAGTATTTTATTGTCTCTGGTGTGGCAGGTGACATACTGGGTGAAAGTGGGCAAAGTGGAGGATGGAGAGGTGTGATTAAAGTCCCCAGAGATGAGGAGGAGGGCCTGAGGGTGTTTGGTCTGTAGCCAGCTGACTGCAGAGTGCAGGGTCTCACATGCAAAGGCTAATTATTACAGTTGGCCTGACACAGGCAGACTAATGCAGCACCATTCTTTAACAGTTACTATGGCAACAAGGGGAGGAGGCAGAACATGTTCCTTTGATCTTCCCTTGCTGCTGATTGGCCCTCTGGTTCAAAGGACGTTCCTCTCTGGTGCTGCTTTGTTGGTTCCACCAGTCCATGTATGGTCATAGTCTCTGTTCTGTCTATATAAGTAAGGTCAGGTTTCTGCAGGCTTTATTCAACTTCAGAGCAAGAACAATGAACAACACAGAGGCAAGTACACAGACCAACATTTTGGCTCAGGCGTCCGCCTGACATCCATACAGTGGCTTAATCTAGAGGCTGGATCACTGGACCGAGAACAAAACCCAAACTGACGGAGATGTGTTTGGAATTAATCGATGTTGCAGCAACACACATCTTTGAGCTCTTGCAGTGTGAGAGTGATGGTGCGAGCATTATGTTTGTGCCAAAGGACCAGGTGTCTAAGTGTCTTGGAGACATGGGCAGCATCATAGCACAGACATTGGCTGAGAAGATGGGTGTTAAGGGTGACATCCAGAGCTCGAGCACACAGATACTGACAGAGCTCATAGTTGATGAGGTTACAGAGAAGGTGAACAACTAGCTCTCTAGCTTGGAGGAGTGTGAAAGCTTTTCCCGGAGTGAGGATCATCGCACAAAACATGTGGCAAGTACTTTGTAACATTATGCCCAGGATACCAAAGTCCATGAAATCCAGGAAAGTGACCCTGGTTAATGAGTTTGAATGCACTTCTAATGAGGAAGTCCTCCTCATTAGACGTGCATCTTGTTGCCAGTATAATACTGTAAAATTTAAAGCAACCCCTTTATAGTGTACCAAATGAAGAAAGTCCTACGTCTGTCACAGTTACTGAGGACAGACACTCTTCACAGACGGAGATCTGCTTGGTAACTAATCAATCAATCTTTATTTGTATAGCGCCAATTCATAACAAGTGTTATCTCAAGACACTTTACAATAGAGCATAGAGCTCTTCATTTTATGGAGACACATATATGCATAGATACATATATACATATAAAATACACATATACATATATATACAAATATATACATCAAACCCCAACATGAATCCAAATAGCCAATCATGGATCCCTCCATCATGGCAGCAAGAAAAAACCTTCTGTTAAGCAGCAGGAAATCTTGAATGTGGATCCCAGTCTCATGATGAACAGCAAATCCACACGATGCTGTGTCGGGTGTGAGGGCAAAAGAAGGAAGGTAAGAGGAGACAAGTGGACTAGAATAAGAACTAAAATTAGGGACAGGTTCATGTACCATCAACCTGTCGTCTGATTTATTAGAGGGTA
Organism: Scarus forsteni; assembly: GCA_036419115.1. NCBI lineage: Eukaryota > Metazoa > Chordata > Actinopteri > Labriformes > Labridae > Scarus > Scarus forsteni. Next base: position 68,328 of record JAZDUH010000311.1, read on the forward strand.
GCCTCTTGAGATGCTACATCTCATTTTCAAGAGGGTCCTCATGTCTGAATGGTTGTGGTGATCATTTTCTAGAAGTATAATCTTAGATATTCTTACTGAAAATAAGAATTTATAGTGTCGAACTCATGGGTGCCCAGACCACAAGTGCATCCCAACCATATTTGTCTCCATTAAATATAAATGTGTTAAAGGCCTCTTGAGATGTGACATCCCATTTTCAAGAGGGACTTCATGACTATGTGGTAATAAAGAATAGATACTGTAGGTGTAACGATCATGGATATGGAGATCATGCTAATAACTACATGAACAGCTATAATGATAATGGGAATGGAGTGTTCCTAATAAAATGGCCAACTATGTGTCATGTTTATAACTGTAGTTTTGAGGCTTCATGACTCCACAGCAGCAGGCAGTCTCCACCAGGATCCCAGACCACCTACAAGACAAGAGCCAGAGACGAGTACAGGAGCACACAAGCGGGGCAAAAGCAGATGCTGAGAGAGAGAGAGAGAGAGCGAGAGAGAGAGAGAGAGAGAGAGAGAGAGAGAGAGAGGGAGAGAGAGAGAGAGAGGGAGAGAGAGAGAGAGAGAGAGAGAGAGAGAGGGAGAGGGAGAGAGAGGGAGAGAGGGAGAGAGGGAGAGAGAGAGAGAGAGAGAGCCCATTGTGCCAGACTCCCCCGGCAGTCTAGACCTGTTACATCTAAACTATGAGTCTAATTTATGAACTAATTTATTTATTTATTTATAAACTATGAGCTATGAGCTGGTCCCTAATTGAAAGCTTTATCAAAGAGGAATGTTTTAAGTCTAACCTTAAAGGTAGACAGAGTGTCAGACTCCCGAACTGTGGTCGATAAATTGTTCCAGAGAAGAGGAGCCTGATAACTGAAGGCTCTACCTCCCATACTACTTTTGGAGATTAATGGTACCACAAGTAGTCCGGCATTTTGGGAGCGTAATGTTCTAGAGGGGTTGTACGGCAATACAAGCTCTTTAAGATAGACTGGTGTCTGTCCACTGAGAGCTTTATAGGTGAGGAGAAGAATCTTGAATTCTATTCTATATTTAATGGGAAGCCAATGCAGAGAAGCTAAAACAGGAGTAATGTGGTCTCTTCTCCTAGTTCTAGTCAGTACACGTGCTGAAGCATTTTGGACCAGCTGAAGCATCTTAAGTGACTTGCTGGGACAGCCTGAAAGCAGAGAATTACAATAGTCCAGTCTAGAGGTAACAAAAGCATGGACTAGCTTTTCAGCATCGCTCTGGGACAGGATAGGCCTGATTTTAGCGATGCTACGAAGATGAAAAAAAGGCTGTTTTGAAATTTGCTTTATGTGGGAGTTAAAGGATAAATCCTGATCAAATAGTACTCCTAGATTTCTAACAGTTGTGCTTGGTGCCAGGCTAATGCCATCTATGGCAGTTAAATCACTAGAAAAGGATTCTCTAAGGTGTCAGGGCCCAGCACAATGACCTGTCTTGTCTGAGTTAAGAAGAAGAAAATTTCTGGCCATCCAGGTTCTGATGTCCTTTAAACAGGCATCTAGTTTGTCTAACTGGTTTGTCTCACCTGGCTTCAGTGATACATAAAGCTGTGTATCATCAGCGTAGCAGTGAAAATTAACAGAGTATTTCCTCATGATATCACCAAGGGGAAGCATATATATAGAGAAGAGAATTGGACCTAGCACTGAACCTTGAGGAACCCCGTAACTTACTTTAGTGTACACAGAGGACTTGTTTTTCACGTGTACAAACTGATATCTATTGGATAAGTAGGACTTAAACCAATTTAAGGCAGTCCCTGTAATCCCAAGTAACATCTCTAATCTCTGTATAAGAACACCATGATCAATGGTGTCGAAAGCAGCACTTAGATCTAACAAAACAAGAACAGAGAGAAGTCCTTCATCTGAAGCTGAAAGTAGATCATTGGTTACTTTAACTAGAGCAGTCTCTGTGCTGTGATGAGCTCTAAATCCTGACTGAAAGTCCTCAAGCAGGCTATTGTCTTGAAGGAAGTCACCTAGCTGATCAGCTACTACTTTCTCCAGGATCTTTGAGGCAAATGGAAGGTTAGAAATAGGCCTGTAGTTAGCTAATGTTCCTGAATCGAGGTTAGGTTTTTTAAGGAGGGGTTTGATTACTGCTGTTTTAAAGGACTGTGGTACATAGCCTGTTGATAGAGATATATTTACTGTCTCCAGCAACAATGGACAAACTAGAGGGAAGACCTCCTTGAACAGTTTAGTTGGAATCGGGTCTAAAAGGCAGGTTGATGATTTAGAGGAGGAGACCAGAGAATGTAGCTCCTGAAGGCTAATCGTAGAGAAACTGTCTAACTCAGGTCTAACTACTACTACATTTAGAGGTACGACAGGTTCAGCTGGAGATAGAGAGTTGCTAATTTTATCTCTAATTTTCAGAATTTTATCATTGAAAAAAGTTCATAAAGTCCTCACAGCTTAGGGTTAGAGGAATCACAGGCTCAATTGAGCTCTGACTCTGTGTCAGCCTGACTACAGTGCTGAAGAGGTATCTAGGGTTGTTTCTATTTTCTTCAATAAGTGAGGAGTAGTAGGCAGCTCGAGCATGTTTTAAGGCTCTCATGTAGTTATTATGACTCTCTCGCCAAAGTATGCGTGACTCTTCCCTTTTATCAGAGCGCCACATTCTCTCTAATTTATGAGTTGTTTGTTTAAGTGTCGAGTTTCTGAGTTAAACCAAGGGGCTGTCCTCTGACGTTTAATACGTTTTTGTCTCAGTGGAGTAATTGAGTCCAAAGTGGATCTTAGTATCTTCATCTTATCTAATGAAGATAGTCCGACATATGTCACAGATACTGAGTACAGACACTCTTCACAGATGGAGATCTGCTTGGTAACTAATGAAGGAAGTCAGACATATGTCACAGATACTGAGGATGACAGACACTCTTCACAGATGGAGATCTGCTTGGTAACTAATGAAGATAGTCCTACATCTGTCACAGATACTGAGGTTGACGGACACTCTTCACTCTTCACAGACGGAGATCTGCTTGGTACCTAAGGAAGACAGTCCTACATCTGTCACAGATACTGAGGACAGACACTCTTCACAGATGGAGATCTGCTTGGTAACTAATGAAGATAGTCCTACACCTGTCACAAGTTGCGTTTCCATTACCCCCCTCGAACCTGAATAAAACCTGAATACTGGTAATGGAAACACCTAAATTCGAAAAAACTCTCAAAATTTACAAAAAGGTTTTTTTACGCTCTCGGATAAAAGATTTCAGATGTGAAAGAACAGTTCTGTTGCATTTCACACGTCACCGGTTGTGGCGTAAGAGGACACGTCATCAGTTGGAGCCGAGTTGAGAGAGATGGCGCGTCATGTTTGGACCGAGGAGGAGACGGAGTATTTTCTATTAATCATTAAAGAAAAAAATATCACAGCTATTCTTGATAGTAAACAACAGCGGAACGCAGACTTTTACAAGGAGCTAGAGATGGACATGAGGGAAAAGGGCTATGAAAAACCGTGGCAAATCCTCCATAGCAAATGGAAGGCGTTGAAACAACGCTACCTGGCTGAAAAACCGCTTCTAAACAAAAAGCGGAGCCGGGGGGAAGGCCGGAGTAAAGTTCAGATTTTTTGATGCCATGGACAATATTTTGGGTAATCGACCCATCGTACAAGCTTTGTCCACAGTTATAAACAGCATGGGTAAGTCCAAATGATTTCATTTTTATATCGCCGCCTGAAGTTAGCAAATGTGCTAACGTCAGCATTATCACGCTAACGCTAAGTTTACTTGTGCTATTATACCTCCATCTTTTCATCTTTTTCATTGATAAGATGGAAAATTCTAATTGATAATCTTTTGCATGTAAATTTGGACAATTTAAGCGCTGGCTATTTTCCATTCTTCCCATTGGCAGCAGGTTAATGTCATCATCAGTAAAAATACCTATAACAAAAATAAACAATAACACATATAGCAGACCAGATATTAGGATGCCAACTGATAAGGATACCAATTGGTGTTTGAGTGCTAAAGTGCTCAGGAGCAAAGATTTTGATGCTTGTGTTATTGCACGTTACCGAGTCTAAGTGCTCATTGCACCATCGCTTCCTCATAAGTGGTTGTTTATATTGCACAGTGCCCTATGTTACCTTTTGCACATACAAAATGTGTGTGTGTGTGTTTAGCACTCACGTAATTTCTACACTAAAATTAGCATACATTAGTATGTATGCATATGTATACATACAAAACCAGGCTATGTTTGTCACAGGCAACCTTGTACTAAGCGCATACAATATTAATTCATGTTTGTATTTTATCATATTTGGGCTACCCATCACAACCTACCATGTCTTGTCGGCCTCATTTGGATGATGTTGTAGGTATTTACGTATGTCTTCCATGGTGTATCATTAGATGCTGAGACAAACACAGAAACTGAGAGACCAGTTTGAGAGCCTTGCTCGGATTCGGAGAGTAAGTCAAGATATAACGCCCCTCCCCCCAAATCAGCCTCTCGTTAGATGCCATCAGACCTTCTTTGCTTGACATTGTCCTTCTTATTGTCTTAGACCTATCCATCCATCAATCCTCTACTCTGACAATGTTCAAATCCAGGCTCAAAACAGCTCTATTTAAACTGTGCATGTGACTGAAAGGATCTTATCTGCACTCTTCTCTTTTTAATTTTATCATGATTGTTTTTTTTTAATTTTCTGTTGTGATTTATAACAATTGTTTCTTTTTTTATTTTGTTTTGTGATTGTAATGCATTTTTCTTGTTCTGCAGGGCACTTTGAATTATCTCGTTTACGAACTGTACTCTGATAATAAACTTGCCTTGCCTTACTGCAAGTTGAAATACAAAAAGAAACACAAAATTTAAGGAGATAATAATATTAGTAAATCAAAGGTAGAAAATAGTACATTTGAATCTAATTTAAGACAAGTTCATCTTTTCATGATTGTGATTTTACAAGTTGGTAGTCACAACATTTTTGCAGTGTATCTGTCAGTCTGTACAAATAAGACAATATATCTAAAACCCTTAAAGTCTAAGACTATCAAAGTACTGTGTAGACATTGTATCTTAATGTATTTTATATGTTATTCCTTTTTCCTGTCATATAGCATCGTTTGATGTCAGCCCATGTCACCCCATGGCTCTGATGAGGTACCTGATGTGCCAGAGGTGGAAGAGCCATCTCAAGCTCAACCCCCACCTCCACCTCAAGAGGCATGGAGACGGGCAAAGAAGCGTAGAGCTTCAACTTCTTCTGTGCACATGAGCATGATAAGAGAGCAGATAAAACAAGATCAGGCCACCCTAACCGCAATTACTGATGTGCTGGGTCGAGTAGTCCACTGTTTAGAGAAGGCTACGGAGGCGGCAGAGCGCCATGCACGTGCTCTAGAAGTGTTGGCTGAGGCACGGCTCCCTGTCCCCCAGCAACCCCCTCCAGTATCCAGTACCTACCTCCAAGAGCAGCACCCTTTTGTGTACCACCGTCAACCACCTACATCATATCACCAGCAGCCTCCATCTACCTCCTATCATCACCAGCAGCTTCACCCTCCATCTCCTTCTCACTCTCCCCCTCCATCTGACCATTCCTGCTCTTAAAATACATACTAGGGGTGTGCATTGGTCCTGCTCTTACAATTCAATTCGATTCGATTCGAAAAAATTAATTATTCATTGTTAGGGGTGTAACGAAATGGTCAACTCACGAAACGATACGAAATACGAAACAGGGCCCACGATAGGAAATACTCACGATATGAAATAAAGATGAAGGAAAATCCCCAACAGTAGGAAGTTGTGAAAAAATCTCATTTTCTTTATTTTCTACCCAATGCAGACATACAAAAAATATTGCTGCATCAGTACAAAATAAATGCTCTTTGAAAAAAAAACTACATTGTAGTTTTTTTTTCCCTTATTTAGACTACAGTGCAAATACAAAGATAAAATCTCAATAAAAAGTGCTTTGTTGTTGTAACAATCAGGATAATACATTCGTGAATGAAAAGGAAAACAAACAGCAGTCCTCAGAGCTGCAGTTTAGACCTATAAATGTCTGAACTGTGAACTATAATATTTAGCCTATAACAGTGCATATACTTCTGATCTTCAAGTATGATCAAATTCTGTCAACTCAACAGTAGATGCAAAAATCAAATATTGTTTTTTATGCAGACTTACACACACATAGTGGAGCAGTTCTACAGTTTGTTATGTGTTCAATGTGGATTTTAATGTTTCCTATGAATTGACGGTCAGTGAATGGAGCAGGAGGGCGGGGCGAACAGGTCAGAGTTCAGAAGGGGAGTTTTGTGTGTGTTTGAGCGAGGAGGAGAGAGCCGTGCAGGAGGTGTAGAGATTACTACTCACTGTTTTGTTGGGAATTAAAATTGAAGTTGGCGTTGTCACAGCCCACAGTGACTGTTAAATAAAAGCAGGTATTCACAAGCTGCAGGTGGTTGTTCTCCCGCAGTATCTGGCGAACTGTTGCGGCATATTTTGCACTTTCGGTTGTTGTTTTGTCCGCAATCTTCTCACCGTTCTCTCGTCTTTTACATGAGAAGCCAAAATAGGTCCACACAACCGATTTATTTGTGAAGCGTCAGCTAATTCCTCCGCTCCTCCTCCTTATTGCAGCTGGTGTTTTTGCTACGGGAGGCGAGGAGGTTTATTTTCCTTTTATTTGGCGTCTTTGATTTTTATTTACGTCATTTTTTATTTCGAAATTTCGTGTACGAAATTTCGTTTCACCCCTATTCATTGTAGACCAAAAATAAAAGGTGTAGGCCTAGCCTACTACCATTTCCCACACAAAACTTTTCTTCTGTAAGGAAAGGAAGCCTCTACTGAGGACCTTTGAACTATTGTTATTATTATTATTATTCTCTGCACACACCGCGTGAGCTTTGTCCAGTTTCCCATCGACTTCGTAGAATCCGAAATGTTGCCAGATGTCTGCTTTCAAAGTTTTGGGGGCGTCTTTTAGCACTCGGCTTCCCAACTCCTCCTCTTTGGCCATCTCTCGTGCTGTTCTGCTGCTATTTTTAGCACTGCTACGGGACGCGGCTGCTGATCATGGAGCCGAAGCCAGAGCTCTGGAGCACAATGGGCTGCGTGCTTACGTCATCGTAACGTTACTCCGGAGAAGCCCCCGGATGTAATTGAAAGTTTACAACTTTATTAACATGGAAGGGCAGAAAAAAACGACACATATAATCGATTACGTGACGTTGCCGCCGATGCTGAATCGTGCAAGCCCCGCATAGCGATGCATTGCTGAATCGATTATCGTTGGCGGGCCTAATACATACCACAGTTTGTAAATCAGATACAAATATATTTTGCCATGTTTGTCACTTTTACCTTCTTGATTTGCAGGTTGACAGTTCAGTGTTCTAAACTAGTATTCCTTTTTTGTGCAATGGCAGCTTAAACATGGAGCCATGTTTTCTTTCTTTGAAAAGGCACTTTTATTAAACAGAAAAATAGTTTTAAGATAGGTTTGAGTAATAGCTGATACATTCAGCAATTTTGAGCCATTTCAGTAGGCAAAAATGCAAATATTGTTTAAACAAGTTGTGTCAAACCACAAAGAAAAAAAAAAACTGTAAAATGTTTTTGTAGTGTTGTGTTTGTGTAATGGCAGTTTCAGTATGGAGCCATTTGTTCTTTCCTTAGAAAATGCCCTTTTGAAAAAATGAAGGAAATAAATATATTTTGTGTTAAAAAAAATGTGTGAAAACACACATTAAACTTTAATCAAACAATTCCTATGTGCCTTTGTGTTTCTGTAATAACTATGTACACTCATGCAAGTGGGGTAAAGCTCAACTTAACTTCACTTTTGATCTGGGTCATTTAAAATTTTTTGCTTTTTGGGGAAACAAATTAGCTGTAACCAAATGCCGGGCAAGTGCTTCTCTAATCGCAAGGGCTCCTGTGTCTGGTTGGTCCTGATGATGTTCCTGGGGTGGTTGAGCATGGGGCACTACATGCACTGGTGCAGGTGGGAGCTGCTGTCTTTTCTCCTCACATATATTGTGGAGAATACAGCATGTGGCAACCACCACTGGCATGAAGTTGTGGTCTATATCAGACTGCTTGGACAGGACCACGCCATCTTGCCTTCAGGTGTCCAAAGGCATGCTCCACTTTCACACAGATGCCACTCAAGTGTTCATTAAAAGACTGCTGTGTGGCTGTCAAATTGGGACCGGAGAAGCACTTCATGAGCCAGGGTAGTAGAGAGTGCATGGGGTCACCAGCTAGAAGTAGTGGCACTTGGACTCCTCCTCTTCCTTTGTTAACTGGGGGTGTTTAGCTGGATATCTGAAAACAGTACAAGTATGTTTTGGTGTATTTACTCCATTGGCTGAAATATTCTAATATAATATTTAAACTTAATAAACTCTCATTAAATATTAAAAAGTCAAGTTTTATGGTATTTGCGGGAAATGGCAGAAGTTACAAAAAGGAAAATGTTAGAGTTTCAATTGAGGGAAATGAAATTTCTCAAGTATGCCATGTCACATTTTTAGGTGTTATCACTGATGAGAAGTTAAATTGGAAACAACACATTGACTTTATTCATAAAAAAAAAATTGCAAAGTCATTAGGAATTATCAGCAAACTTAGACATTTTGTTGATAAGTCTTGTTGATTGACATTGTATTATTCTTTGATTTATCCATATTTGATTTATGGTAATATAGTCTGGGCAAACACGTACCACTCCAGTCTTCTTAAAATTTACTCTTTGCAAAAACGTTTTACAAGACTGGCAACTTTTTCTAATTTAACAGAATTGTCTGCCCTACTCTTTAAAAAACTGAATATACTCTCAGTTTATTATATAAATATTCATCAGATATGTGTGTTTATTTACAAATACATGTTCTTACCTTCTTCTTTACCATCATCATTTAGAAATTTCTTTAAATTAAATTCACAGATTCACTCATTTAATATCAGACAGGTTAGTCACTTTCACCTTCCCTTTTATAAAACTAAACACGGTCAGTTCTCCATCAGATATCATGGTGTAAAAATATGGAATGATAAAAGACATGTAGCTGAAAGCTCATTATCATTACAGGTTTTTAAAAGGAAACTGTCTTTACATTTAATTCACGAAGCTTAGTTTTACTTTGGTTTTTGTTTTTTATTTTTTCTTTTGTTTTTAAAATGTTATTGTAATTTTGTCAACTCTTTTATGGTCTTTATATTTCTTTTTGTTTCTTTGTTAAATCTGTTTATGTTTGTTTTACTGTTGAGTATGACTATTTCTTTTGTTTCTTCGCACATGGTTGAACACATGTATGCATGCATTACTTTGTGTTTTTACTGAAATCTTGACTGTTCTATGCTATCTCTTTTTCTTAAAGAAAGGTGAGGTCCTTTGCATAAGCCTAATGGCTTCTTGACCTCTCCTGACACATATCTTTGTTTTTTCTTAATATTTCCAGTTTGATCTTATGTATCTTTTATAGTGCAAAATCTAATAAACAAATAAACAAACAATTCTGTCATCAGGGGTCAAAGTAGTTTGAAATTCTTGCCGTTCTTACAGTTTATTTAACTGTAATTCTTACAGTTCCGGCAAGAATTTTAAACCACTTTGACCACTGGATAGGCTATGTGAAAAGTTAGATGATTGTGATTTGTGACTTTTAAACAAATACAGGATCAAGAGTTTTACCCAAACAGATGGGATGTGGCAAACACAGCAGCATCATGAGCGCATCCAGGGATCCCACGCAGATGTCCTAAAAAGTAATCTGTCATCCACCACAGCCTGCAGGACAATTGATGTCCAACCCTTTCTGTTTACATAGTCGCGATAGCCATCACTTGGGGCATGAACAGGTATGTGCGACCCATCAATTGCACCATACACCTGAGGAATTTTGTGTGCCTCGTAATTGCGCTGTGCGATCTCCAGTGCTTCATCCACGGCTGGCAAATAGATTTTTTGCTTCATCAGATTGCTGCAAATGGCTTGGCAAACCCCATAAACACATCTGTGTACGGTGGTTTTGCTGACACCAAAGGTCTCCCCTACGACCCTGTACTCTGAGCAGGTAGCAAGTTTATAAAGGGCAATGGCCACTCGCTTCCGAGTAGGAACTGCTTTCCGAGGGCATGACGCGTGTGGTGCCACAAGAGGTCCAATCGCATCACACAGCTCATCAAACGTGTCTCGGGTCATTCGGAAATTCTGAATCCACAAGTCGTCTGTGAATTCCTCAGTGACAATCCTCTCCCAGAAATCTCTTGTTCGTGTCCGCTCCCATACATACGGGCTCTGCCTCACGATCACCTGCTGCCTTCGTCTCCTCCTGATTATCACGCCGACAACAGTAGTGCAGACAGCTGCAATAGCTGCTCCACATCGCAAAAGTTGTTGTATCTCCATCATTTTGACGTCTGGTTCGCGGGTACTTCGGTTTGTGTACGGATGCCACCCTGTCAGCCACCGTACTTATGCGCGTGCCGCAGTTGGATCCCACCACCATATAGAGGGATTATTTGTTTGTCAACAATGGCGGATGCGCGCGCAACTTGGGTGCAGAAGCACTGCAGAGTATAATGGTTTGTCAACCGACGTGGGGGAGTTAACCACCAAAAACACTGTATTATCCATGGACACTTACTAGACTGTGACAGACCAGGAAGTAAACATGTGTCAATAAATCAGAAACCCTCCCAGACCAAAAAGAGCACACAGACTGCTGAGTCTGAGACTCAGTTCATAATAAAAGAACCAGAAAACTACGACCAGAGAACTGCACCAAATCAGAATATTAATGGTTGTGTATTTCAGGGTTAATAGACTGGTTCATCATTTTATAATATGACGTAATTTTACTTTGTTCATAAAATCTGTTTCTGTTCCATGTTTGGTCATAACCTAAGCCCCAAACCAACTTTTTAATTAAATAAGCAAAGTCAAATCTATATCAGCAGTTAATATTGCTTGTTTGCAGTCAAACCTGGTTAACTGAGGTCGGATAAAGAAGACACATTTAATCACACACACGCAGACGCGCTGGTGTATCAGTGTAAAGTGTGACCCTGTTAACTGGTGACTCTCGGCTGTTAATCACGGCTACCGTCGGCTGAAGTTCACTAGTTAGCATGGTCGCTATTAACTCCGTAACACCGGTTGCTCTGTAACGGTCGAAACTTGACAGAAGTTGCCTCGATTGTGTAGTATTCTTTTTGAAAGCTGTCCAAAGAACAACCGTACATTTTGATACTGCTAACAGGTTGAATTTAGTGTTTAAAAATGCTAACTTGTCTGAATGAATGGAGCTAAACGCTGCTTCTGCGGTCAAGATGTGTGCGCAGCTTTATGATGACATGGACTGATAATCCCTCTATTTGTGTGCTTGACAACGTCCAATGGAAACACCTGAAAATCGCAATTGTACTTTGTCGAAATTTGAGAAATATCGCTTTTATTTTGCGAAAAACTGTAATGGAAGCGCAGCTACAGATACTGAGTACAGACACTCTTCACAGATGGAGATCTGCTTGGTAACTAATGAAGATAGTCCTACATCTGTCACAGATACTGAGGACACACACTTCACTGAAGAATATCTGCTTGGTAACTAATGAAGGTAGTCCAAAATTTATTTAGTTCTTTCTTTTCCCATGCTGAACATGGGAAAAGCACCGTACAGTCCTGGTGAGTACAGTGTCCTCCACACAGAAGTTAATGTAATCTGTTATACAGTCTGTGAGGTTGGCAATGTCCTCCCCGTGAGGATCACAGAACTCCTTCCACACAGTTGACTCAAAACCTTCCCGTCAGAGCCTTTTCAGTCTCCTCAGACCATCTCTTAACTGCGCGGGTCACAGCTGGCTGCCTGTGGAAAAGTGGTTTGTACACGGGCTGGAGATAAACCAGGTTGTGGTCTGATCTCCACAGGGGAGGGAGGGGTGATGACTTGTATGCATCCTTGGTGTTTGCATACAGTAAGTCCAGTATTTTATTGTCTCTGGTGTGGCAGGTGACATACTGGGTGAAAGTGGGCAAAGTGGAGGATGGAGAGGTGTGATTAAAGTCCCCAGAGATGAGGAGGAGGGCCTGAGGGTGTTTGGTCTGTAGCCAGCTGACTGCAGAGTGCAGGGTCTCACATGCAAAGGCTGATTATTACAGTTGGCCTGACACAGGCAGACTAATGCAGCACCATTCTTTAACAGTTACTATGGCAACGAGGGGGAGGAGGCAGAACATGTTCCTTTGATCTTCCCTTGCTGCTGATTGGACCTCTGGATCAAAGGACATTCCTGTGGTGCTGCTTTGGTGATTCCATCAGTCCATATATGGACATAGACTCTGATATGTCTATATAAGTAAGATCAGGATTGTGGAGACTTAATTCGACATCAGAGCAAGAACAATGAACAACACAGAGGCAAGTACACAGACCAACATTTTGGTCAACAAGGACCTACTCAGGCGTCCGCCTGACATCCATGCAGTGGCTTAATCTAGAGACTGGATCACTGGACCCGAGAACAAAACCCAAACTGACGGAGATGTGTGTGGAATTAATCGATGTTGCAGCAACACAACATCTTTGAGCTCTTGCAGTGTGAGAGTGATGGTGCGAGCATTATGTTTGTGCCAAAGGACCAGGTGTCTAAGTGTCTTGGAGACATGGGCAACATCATAGCACAGACATTGGCTGAGAAGATGGGTGTTAAGGGTGACATCCAGAGCTCGAGCACACAGATACTGACAGAGCTCATAGTTGATGAGGTTACAGAGGAGGTGAACAACTAGCTCTCTAGCTTGGAGGAGTGTGAGAAAGCTTTTCCCCGGAGTGTGAGGATCATCGCACAAAACATGTGGCAAGTACTTTGTAACATTATGCCCAGGATACCAAAGTCCATGAAATCCAGGAAAGTGACCCTGGTTAATGAGTTTGAATGCACTTCTAATGAGGAAGTCCTCCTCATTAGACGTGCATCTTGTTGCCAGAATAATAATACTGTAAAATTTAAAGCAACCCCTTTATAGTGTACCAAAGGAAGAAAATCCTACGTCTGTCACAGATACTGAGGACAGACACTCTTCACAGACAGAGATCTGCTTGGTACCTAATGAAGATAGTCCTACATCTGTCACAGATACTGAGGATGACTGAAACTCTTCACAGACGGAGATCTGCTTGGTACCTAATGAACATAGTCCTACATCTGTCACAGATACTGAGTGCAGACACTCTTCACAGATGGAGATCTGCTTGGTAACTAATGAAGGAAGTCAGACATATATCACAGATACTAAGGACAGATGCTCTTCACATATGGAGATCTACTTGGTACCTTATGAAGATAGTCCTACATCTGTCACAGATACTGAGGATGACAGACACTCTTCACAGATGGAGATCTGTTTGGTAACTAATGAAGGAAGTCAGACATATGTCACAGATACTGAGTACAGACACTCTTCACAGATGGAGATCTGTTTGGTAACTAATGAAGATAGTCCTACATCTGTGACAGATACTAAGGACAGACACTCTTCACAGATGGAGATCTGCTTGGTACCTAAGGAAGATAGTCCGACATATGTCACGGATACTGAGGATGACAGACACTCTTCACAGATGGAGATCTGCTTGGTACCTTATAAAGATAGTCCTACATATGTCACAGATATGGAGGATGACAGACACTCCTTATAGAGGGAGGTCTGCTTGGTACCTACTGAAGATAGATCCACATCTGTCACAGATACTGAGGACACACACTCTTCACTGAAGAATATCTGCTTGGTAACTAATGAAGGTAGTCCAAAATTAAATTAGTTCTTTCTTTTCCCATGCTGAACATGGGAAAAGCACCGTACAGTCCTGGTGAGTACAGTGTCCTCCACACAGAAGTTAATGTAATCCGTTATACAGTCTGTGAGGTTGTCGATGTCCTCCCCGTGAGGATCACAGAACTCCTTCCACACAGTTGACTCAAAACCTTCCCGTCAGAGCCTCTTCAGTCTCCTCAGACCATCTCTTAACTGCGCGGGTCACAGCTGGCTGCCTGTGGAAAAGGGGGTTGTACACGGGCTGGAGATAACCAGGTTGTGGTCTGATCTCCACAGGAGGGAGGGGTGATGACTTTTATGCATCCTTGGTGTTTGCATACAGTAAGTCCAGTATTTTATTGTCTCTGGTGTGGCAGGTGACATACTGGGTGAAAGTGGGCAAAGTGGAGGATGGAGAGGTGTGATTAAAGTCCCCAGAGATGAGGAGGAGGGCCTGAGGGTGTTTGGTCTGTAGCCAGCTGACTGCAGAGTGCAGGGTCTCACATGCAAAGGCTGATTATTACAGTTGGCCTGACACAGGCAGACTAATGCAGCACCATTCTTTAACAGTTACTATGGCAATGAGGGGGAGGAGGCAGAACATGTTCCTTTGATCTTCCCTGCTGCTGATTGGACCTCTGGATCAAAGGACGTTCCTCTGGTGCTGCTTTGGTGATTCCATCAGTCCATATATGGACATAGACTCTGATATGTCTATATAAGTAAAGCCTGGCTCACACTACAGGATTCTCGGCCCGATTTAACCCAGATTCGGTCCTCCCGACAATCGGGGAAGAAATCTGGTCGGGGACTAAAATCGGCCCCGACGTTCGCCAAGATTATCTTCTAGTGTGAGTGGATGAGAGATGAATCTTAAGCCCCGCGATCGTCTCACAGACCCGTCGAGCAGCCCGATAATTTTTCAAACATGTTTTGATATTTATCTGGATGATTCTGCCTTCGAATTCGCTGAGGATGACAGTAGTCAATCAGAGAAAGCCATCTACGATGACCGGAAATGACCGCGAGAAAGGAGTTATCAGAGGCAAGAATGGCAGGCACAAAGAGCGTACGGGTGAGATGGACAGCGGAGATGGAGGTCAGTCTTATCGACCTGTGGCAAGACCACGAATGTCTGTACAACGTCTCCTGCAAGGATTATCACAACCGATATGAAAAGGACAAGCGTTGGAGACAGATCGCATCCACATTAAGTATTCCAGGTGAGATATTCCAGGTAATCACCCAGCGCTGATATCCAGGACAACAGCACTCGTTCTCATGTGATATTGCTTGTATACATTGTACAAGCGCATTTTACAACAAGAACAAGCGAGGCGGAATAATTTGTTTGCTTTATGTAATTACTTATTTGGCTCCGCCAACACAAACGGCCCTTCAACTGTAGTGAGAAATGGCTGTTGCTACGCTACACACAATAATTTCCTCTTGCTTGCTACTTTGTCTGCATATTGCCGTTACTTTGTATCATCGGTTAAATGCCTGTGTAGCGGAGTGCTGTAGGCCTACGTCTGTAAAAGAACTGTGCTATTGTACTTCATATCAGCGCTCATGTAACTGTAACTGTATTAAAATACTAGTAAAGCAACTATTAAAATAATAGTAAAATATCTGTATTAAAATACTAGTATGTAACGGTCAAGACGATTAATGTCTTGAGGACCGGGCTTACAATACACTGAGCAAAAAAGAGTATGTTGTGTGATTTCAGTTGAGGAGGTGAAGACTAGGGTTACAACACTGACGACCCAGTACACTAAACTTCTGAAGCCCCAGCCAAGTGGTAGTGGAGAAAAGGATTTGACATCCAGGCAGAGATGTCTTCTGAGAAACCTAGAATTTCTCAAAAAGCATGTTGCACAACGCCCCAGTGAGAGCAGTGTAAGCACCCCAGTCAAATTGTTCAGCATGACACATTTATAACAGAGGTAGGGAGTAATAAAGTAATAGCACTTTGTTGCTGTAATTAATTATTTTTATGGATGTCTGTACTTTGAAAATTTCTTATGTATTAGAATAAATATCTGAACTTTCTCATTGTGACATATTTCCAAACAGGATTGTAACTTAAGTATTATTATTAAGTTAATTAATTAATTATAAAATATTATTATTTCTGCCTTTTTGTTCAGGATTCTTGATCAATCCAAAAGTCACTATTTTAGCAATTCTTTTTGTACGTTGAGTTATTTTCAGAATCAGTTATTTCTTTCTCTCCTTTGCTTGAGTGAAGTTGAGTCAGTATACTTAAACCTGAGTGTAAAACAGAATGGACCAGCTTTGACCACCTCTGGTGAACAGCTTTGTATGCTTGATAATAGATGTACAGTATAATTTGCATTGTATGTGATGTTACAAAAGTTTACTGAGATAAATGCACAATATTTTTGACAACACAACATCGTCCCTGTATGACAATATTAGAATTACTTCATTTTAGCAATACTGTGTTGATGGATGCATGACTAGGCACACATAGACACACCACTCATGTTTGACTGTCTCTTTCAGCTTGATCAATCCATCAAGGATCTGATTTATGAAGATCATGACATGAATGACCCAGTTAGTGATGAGAATGACACATCTGCTGCAGAAGGACCTCAACCCTCCATCCAACAAGAGGAAGATGGTCCCTCTCCTTCCACTTCCAGAGCTGGCCCGAGCCGCCGCAGAGGGGAGGAACTCATAGAGCACCAGAAGTTGATGCTTTTGCAGCAGATGTCAGCTTCCGTGCTGTCCAAACCTGCTCCGGATGCTCACACCTCCTTTGGGAATCTGGTTGCTGTCGAGCTTAGGCTGATTAAAAATGTGGCCATTCAAACAAACGTGAAAAGAAAAATAATGAATGCTTTGTTTGAGGCCCAGGTGTTGTGGATTGAATTTTATGTTTAGATATTATTGAAATGGTTTAAGTTGTGCTTGTCACCTTTCTCTTTTCTTCCTGCAGTGCAGGCTGTGGCTGGGAGGCGGGGCTGACCTACTTTCTGGCAGAGTGCAGCAGGGCACACCTGAAGGCATTTCCCAATCACTCACCTCTCCATAAAGACCGGCTGAATCCTCACTCCTCTGCCAGATAATTCCGTCTCACTCGGTAAGCGCCAGGCTAAGAACTTCTTGTCAGATTCTGCTCTGTTTTTGGAAAGCTCTTAGCACTGTTTTCTGACAAATCTTTTCCTGCAGCCTCTCGTGGGTTTTCTGGTCAGTCGGCAGCCAGCCTCCAGCGGTCACAGTCTGCCAAGATATAGTTCTTTATTGTCAATTTTGTGTTTGATCTCTTTTGTGCGTCTCCTTTTTTGAGACAATAAAAAGACTTTGATTTTGAAACTTTTGACAGTCTCCTGCCCTTTTGGTCCACTTGAACACCAGGCCGTAACATAATTATCTGGCCAGTATGGACCAAGCAGAGACTGAACAATTTAAGCGGGCCTTGTCTCATCAAGGATCCGTTTTGAATAACATGACTCCACCTTAAAACTCGTTATGGACAACCTGCAGCAACTCACCACCAGCATGGCGCAGCTACGGCGGAAGGATGGATTCAATTACTAATCAGCTCACCAACCTCACCTCACCTACAGATCCACCACCTCCTTCACCAGCTGAGCCTGTTGCAACACCACCAGCCACACCAGCCATCCGAGAACCCCTCATCCCCACACCTGCTAGATATTCAGGTAATTTAGGGACATGTGCTCAGTTTCTACACCAGTGCTCTCTAGTCTTCAGTCAACAGCCTCTCAGTTATGCCACAGACCAGTCTAAAACCGCCTTTATCATGAGTTTGCTAACCGATAAAGCCTCAGCCTGGGCAGTAGCCATTTCTACTCACACTCCAGCTCTTTGCCTTGACTATCATCAATTCACTCAGGAAATGAAGAAAATTTTTGATCACCCCGTTAAAGGGAGAGAAGCAACCTCTCGATTACTTCAATTAAAGCAAGGATCACAACCAGTAGCCCAATTTGCTATAGATTTTCGCATACTGGCAGTTGAGAGCGGGTGGAATGATTCAGCTCTTCAGGGGGTTTTCCTCAAAGGTTTATCAGATGAAATAAAAGATGAACTAGCTGCACGGGATGACACCACAAACTTAGAGGAATTAATTAACTTAGCAGTCAGGCTAGATAACAGGCTGAGGGAAAGACGCAGGGAAAGGGCCCAGGGGGGGAGGACTCAGCCTTTCATCTCCTCCACATCCCACTCCATGGATTCCAGGGCCACATCTTCAACACCACCCTCCAGCACCGCCAGGTTGAACTCCTCTTCACCAGCTCCAGCAGACTCTGAGGAACCCATGCAGTTAGGTTGGGCCAGACTGACACCTGAAGAAAGGCAACGGCGACTGAACAACCGCCTCTGCATCTACTGTGCCGAGAAGGGCCATTACCTTGCCCAGTGCCCAGCGGTGCCAAAAGGCCAGGCTCATCAGCAGGCAGGGGGGCGCTGGTGAGCCGAACCTCCTCTACTACCTCTCCCTCTAACCGCATCCAGGCAAAAGGTATGCTGCACTTCTCACAACAAGCTCTGCCCGTTCAAGTTTTAATAGACTCTGGAGCTGATGACAATTTTATTGACTCCAACTTAGTGAAACTTTACAGTCTTCCAGTGTATGAACTTGAGACCCCTAAGAAAGTATTGGCTATTGATGGAAATCTTATTGAACAAATCACACATAAAACTCAACCGCTGAAACTCTTGTTATCTGGCAACCACCATGAACACCTAGAACTTTATGTTATTTCATCCCCTCTCACTCCCATAGTGCTTGGATTACCATGGCTACAAACTCACAACCCAAACATAGACTGGTCAACATTCACTATCCGCAATTGGAGTGATCACTGCCATCAAAATTGTTTACTGGGTGCTATTCCAACACACGCTGCCCAAACTCCTGTCCCACCTGAAGACATTGACCTATCAAACGTACCCAGTGAATACCAAGATTTAAAACAGGCTTTCAGCAAGGACAGAGCACTCTCCCTACCACCACACCGGCCCTACGATTGTTCCATAGACTTACTTCCTGGTTCATCACTACCCACTAAGAGGCTCTATAACCTCTCCAAACCAGAAAAAGAGGCCATGGAAGCTTACATCACTGACTCTCTTGCTGCAGGCCTAATCAGACCCTCCTCATCTCCTCTAGGAGCAGGGTTTTTCTTTGTGGAAAAGAAAGATAAGACTCTTCGACCTTGCATAGACTACACTGGACTTAATGACATCACTGTTAAAAACAAATACCCTCTCCCTCTCATTGACTCGGCTTTCACTCCTCTCCATGATGCCATTATATTTTCTAAACTGGACTTAAGAAACGCATATCACTTGGTCAGGATCCGTGAAGGTGACGAATGGAAGACTGCTTTTAACACTCCATTAGGTCATTTTGAGTATCTTGTTCTTCCTTTTGGGTTAACCAACGCTCCAGCTGTATTTCAAGCTTTAGTTAATGATGTTCTGAGAGACATGTTGAACAGATTTGTATTTGTCTATTTAGATGACATACTAATCTTTTCCAAAAGTTATGAGGAACATGTTCAACATGTGAAGTTGGTGCTACAAAGACTCCTAGAAAACAAGCTGTATGTTAAGGCAGAAAAATGTGAATTTCATGTTTCTAGTGTGTCTTTTCTAGGTTATGTGGTTGAGAAGGGACAGCTGAAAGCTGACCCAGAAAAGGTCAGAGCTGTTGCTGAATGGCCCGTTCCTGCTTCTCGCAAACAACTGCAGAGGTTTCTGGGGTTTGCTAATTTTTACAGGAGGTTCATTCGTGATTATAGCCGCGTAGCGGCCCCTCTCACACAGTTAACTTCTGTAAAAAAACTGTTTGAATGGTCTCCTGTTGCCCAGGCAGCTTTTGAAAAGCTGAAAGCTAAGTTTGTTAACGCTCCTGTTTTGATCCACCCAGATCCTGACTGCAGTTTATTGTGGAAGTCGATGCATCAGATTCAGGAGTGGGGGCCGTCCTCTCCCAGCGCTCCCCTGCGGACCAGAAACTCCACCCCTGCGCCTTCTTCTCTCGCCGCCTCACCCCGGCGGAGAGAAACTATGGCGTGGGAAACCGAGAGTTGCTGGCAGTTGTTTTGGCACTCAAGAATGGCGGCACTGGTTGGAGGGAGCCACGCACCCTTTCATCATCTGGACAGACCACAAAAACCTCTCCTACCTCCGTTCAGCCAGAAGGTTAAACTCCCGTCAGGCTCGTTGGGCCCTGTACCTGGGGCGATTCAACTTTACCCTCACTTACCGTCCAGGCTCAAGGAACGTCAAACCAGACGCACTCTCCCGACAGTTTTCTCCAGGAGAAGAACAGGCATCCACGGAGACCATCTTACCTTCCTCCTGTGTCATCGGGGCAACCAGTTGGGAAGTAGAGCAGTTGGTCCAGGAAGCCCAGCAGGGGAACCCAGAACCGAAAGAGTGCCCACAGGGACGGCTGTATGTGCCACCCTCTGCAAGATCTCAGTACTCCAGTGGGGGCACTCTTCTAAGTTGTCTTGCCATCCTGGGATTCACAGGACCCTCTTCTTGCTCCAACAGCGCTTCTGGTGGCCAACTATAGCCTCCGACACCAGAGAGTTCATTGCAGCCTGCTCTACCTGTGCTCGTAACAAGTCCTCACATCGTGCTCCAGCTGGACTCCTTCAACCCTTACCCATTCCTCATCGCCCCTGGTCTCACATTGCAGTGGACTTCATCACCGGATTACCCCCATCAGAAGGTAACACCACCATCTTCACCATTGTGGACCGTTTCTCTAAGGCAGTCCATTTTGTCCCCCTGCCCAAACTCCCATCAGCTATGGAAACAGCTGACCTGCTGATTCTCCATGTTTTCCGACTTCATGGAATTCCACAGGACATAGTTTCTGACAGAGGTCCACAATTTACATCCAGAGTATGGAAGGCTTTTTGTGAGACCCTTGGAGTTACATCCAGCTTGACCTCCGGTTATCACCCCCAGTCTAATGGCCAGACGGAACGGGCTAACCAGAGCCTGGAAACATCTCTGCGCTGTGTGGCCTCACGCCTTCCTGCCTCCTGGTCTGCCCACCTGCCATGGGTAGAATATTCACACAACTCTCTGGTTTCTTCTGCCACCGGTATGTCTCCCTTTATGGTAACTAATGGCTTCCAGCCCCCCCTATTCCCCAGTCAGGAGATAGAGGTTGCGGTCCCTTCAGTCCAAGCCCATTTTCAAAGAGCTCGCCGGGTTTGGAGAGAAGCCCGCGCCGCTCTAGAAAGGTCAGCTGCCCGAAATCAGCGGATTGCGGACTGCCACCGAACTCCAGCACCAGACTATGAAGTGGGACAGCAAGTTTGGCTTTCATCACGAGATCTTCCTCTTCACACCGACTCCAGGAAAATGGCTCCGAAGTACATTGGTCCTTACACCATTGACCGCATCATAAACCCCAGTGCCGTCCGCCTAAGACTTCCTGCCGCACTCAAGGTACACCCCGTCTTCCATGTTTCTCTCATCAAACCTGTGGTGGACAGTCCCCTCCATCCTCCATCTGATCCTCCACCTCCCCTCCCCCGCCTTGTTGATGGTCACCCAGCTTACACAGTCAAACAGATCTTAGATGTCCGCAGGCGGGGCCGTGGTTACCAGTACCTGGTAGACTGGGAGGGGTACGGTCCCGAGGAACGCTCCTGGATCTCTCGCTCCCTGATTCTGGACCCTGATCTCTTGAGTGACTTTTACAACAGGTACCCGGACAAACCTGGTCGGACGCCAGGTGGCGTCCATTGAGGGGGGGGGTACTGTTGTGGATTGAATTTTATGTTTAGATATTATTGAAATGGTTTAAGTTGTGCTTGTCACCTTTCTCTCTTCTTCCTGCAGTGCAGGCTGTGGCTGGGAGGCGGGGCTGACCTACTTTCTGGCAGAGTGCAGCAGGGCACACCTGAAGGCATTTCCCAATCACTCACCTCTCCATAAAGACCGGCTGAATCCTCACTCCTCTGCCAGATAATTCCGTCTCACTCGGTTTGTGCCCTGCAGCCTCTCGTGGGTTTTCTGGTCAGTCGGCAGCCAGCCTCCAGCGGTCACAGTCTGCCAAGATATAGTTCTTTATTGTCAATTTTGTGTTTGATCTCTTTTGTGCGTCTCCTTTTTGAGACAATAAAAAGACTTTGATTTTGAAACTTTTGACAGTCTCCTGCCCTTTTGGTCCACTTGAACACCAGGCCGTAACACCAGGAGGCTGACCAATGCAGTCATCAACCACCCACACATTTGCTACAGCTCCATATCCAACCTATTCCGCATCACAAACCCCCCACCCACACACACCAATGACACCACAACTTCACCAAGTCACTCCTGGACCTCCAACACACAGCTTCGTTAGAGTTTTACAGGAGTTAGAATAGTAGTAGTGACATTTATAGCAGGCTTATGTAATTTTAATGTAATTTTTCTAGTCTTCCTGAAATCCTAATTGCATTATTGTCTTCTGGAGCACTCTTAAATTTTTAAAATTATATAAGTAGCCTAAGTTAGTATTTTTTGCATTGTAATGCCAAGATAAAATGTAAGGCTTTAAAAGTTAAAGATGTTTGAATAAATATGTAACATGTGATGATGAAAAGTTTTGTTTAATTGTAAATTATCACATATAATATGTTAATTTAAATACATTTTCAGTTTCATAATGCTTTACAAAACAGCAAAATTAAAAAGTAAAAGAATGTTATCAATCATATACATGTTCAAGTACCTTAAAATATAAACAATAACAAACATATATTATTACTTTACATTACTATTGTTCTTGGTAAAACTCCCCCACTATTGAAAAAACTCCCCTAAATGTAGTCTTTCTGCCATGGCACCTGGCCAGCAGGTGACACAAAGAAGTCTCTGAGGAGACTGCGTTGGAGTTTGGCAGTGAGGGTGGGGTTCTGTGCCCTTCCAGCTTGGACACACTCCATGGCCCCAAGTCCATCTCTTCTCCATGCTCCCTCATGGACACGGTGATCTACATCTCCCCAGTCTGCCAGTGCAGGTGGCAAGTAGGCCTCTGACCGATGCTGACGAAGGAAGTTGTGAAGGCATATTGAGGCCAGGGTGATCTTGGTGACAGTGTCAGGATGTAAAAGAATTGTAGAGCAGAATACCCTGAACCTGTTAGCAAGAATACCAAAGGCATTTTCAACAACTTGTCGTGCCCTTGAGAGCCTGTAGTTAAAGATCCTCTGGTTCTGGTCCAGCTGCCTGAAGGGGTCGGGCTTCATCAGGTCTATTCTAAGAGGGTAAGCCTCATCTCCCACAAACATATAGGGACACAAAACCTCAGAACTGGGGAGCTTTTTGGGAGGCGGGACATTCAGGAGATCCTGGTCCAATGCTTTCTTCAAGTCAGAATTGGCAAAGAACCCAGCATCTGAGACCCTGCCCTGAGCACCTACACTGACATAGATGAACTTATAATGAGCATCTACAGCTGCCATCATGAGAACAGAGAACCTGCTTTTGTAATTGAACCACATGCTACCACTGTGGGCTGGGGGCTGGATGTAGATATGCTTTCCATCGATGGCACCCAGGCAGTGTGGGAATTGCCATTTCTCCCAAAAGCCATCGGATACAGCCTGCCACTCCTCCACTGATTTTGGTGTCTGCAAATAGGAAAGTTATTATATTTAGTGACAGTAGTTCAGCACTAAAGGAGCATTTTTGCAATGAATTATTTATACTTTTGTTAAGAAGCACGTCAAAAAAAAATTTCGCCTGAATGTTGTAATGTATATGTTTAATGTAATGAAAATGATGTGGGTTTACAACCTTCAGGAACTCGTCTTTCAAAACCTGATGTATGGCCTCGCATGTGTCCTTCACTATACTGGATATTGTCGTGGCCACAATCCTGTACTGAAAGCTCAGAGATTTGAAAGTTTCTCCTACAACAGAAAAAAAAGACATGATCCCAAAATGAAAATCCCAAGGACAAATACAAATACAGAGGACAAACACTGACACTGTGTTTATCTTGTGTATATAAAAACTGTTGCCAAAAACCTAAGGGTCAAAGACAGCCTCTCTGTTGCAGTGATTGCCATCCTCATCCTGGTGTCTTGTCTGGCAATCAGGGGTCCCACCCTCTCTAAAAGCATTCCAAATTAATCTGAGCTCATGCGTAGCATCTTCCTGAAGCCAGATCTGTCCTCCAACTAAACACACAAATCACTATATCAATGTTTGTGAATTATTTTGAGGTGTACCATGGTTAATTATCAAACTTCACTTAATTAGCTAAAATAATAACAAGCCATTGTTAAGTGACTGTGCTGAAAAAGTACTGCATTTTTCTTCTGTCAGTAGGTGGCAGCAGGTAGTTAGTTAAAATTAATACTCTGAGACAAGAGACGTGATGAAACCGACAGGTAGTAGTGACAGTGATTCAGTTTTTAAAAAAGAGAAATCCATATTTTTTGAATCCTGTAGAATTTCCCATTTTGCCAAACCAAGTTATATCGACATCAATCACATTTTCAGCTGTTTAAACCTGACTGGGATTAAAATTAAAAGCAGAGAGGGACTGAGAGCTGTTGAGGAAGAGCTGTGTGTGTGTCCGTCTGTAATTTCACTCAGCTTTGTGTTCGTTGAAATAGGCCCAGGTTACACATCGAGTATAACAGGCAGCAGAGTTGTCTACCATTATCTATATTGGTGGTGTGCCGAGGGATTTTTTCTCATGTGAAAAAAATGTACCGTGGCTCAGAAAAAAAGTTTGAGAAACACTGCACCAGGCTCTACTAATAACGTGTGAAGTCAGTGTCGGTTCTAACTTTCCAAGCTAAACGTTAAACATCCCAGCCGTTGAACATTTCAATGAACCGTAAAACTGACAGGTAACGTTAAAATAAACTTCTCACCTCCAGCTCTCTTTGCAGGATGGACAACCCATGCTGTCCGCTGCCTCCCCAACCACTTCTCATCCAGATGCATCTGGTCCTTTTTTTCTTTTGTCGCTACAAATAATGGCTACAGCCAGCAGTACCGCATTCGCCTCCATATTTTGTCTCAGCGTGATCCTACGCCATCTCCTTGGTGATGACGTAGGATCTCGCTCTGGTCCGATAATCTTGATGAAATCCTGTAGTGTGCGCTGGTAAAAGATTTTCAAATCTTGTAGTGTGTGTGTGCTTAAGATTGAAGAGAAGATAATCTGTCAAGATTCTCTTTATGTGTGTGATACAACCAGATTTAAGAATCTTATAAGATTTTTAAAATCATGTAGTGTGAGCCAGGCATTAACGAGTTTGAATGCACTTCTAATGAGGAAGTCCTCCTCATTAGACATGCGTCTTGTTGCCAGAATAATAATACTGTAAAATTTAAAGCAACCCCTTTATAGTGTACCAAATGAAGAAAGTCCTACGTCTGTCACAGATACTGAGGACATACACTCTTCACTGAAGAAGATCTGCTTGGTAACTAATGAAGGTAGTCCAAAATTAAATTAGTTCTCTTTTTTCCCATGCTGAACATGGGAAAAGCACCGTACAGTCCTGAACATGGGAAAAGCACCGTACAGTCCTGGTGAGTACAGTGTCCTCCACACAGAAGTTAATGTAATCCGTTATACAGTCTGTGAGGTTGTCGATGTCCTCCCCGTGAGGATCACAGAACTCCTTCCACACAGTTGACTCAAAACCTTCCCGTCAGAGCCTCTTCAGTCTCCTCAGACCATCTCTTAACTGCGCGGGTCACAGCTGGCTGCCTGTGGAAAAGTGGTTTGTACACGGGCTGAAGATAAACCAGGTTGTGGTCTGATCTCCACAGGGGAGGGAGGGGTGATGACTTGTATGCATCCTGGGTGTTTCCATACAGTAAGTCCAGTGTTTTATTGTCTCTGGTGTGGCAGGTGACATACTGGGTGAAAGTGGGCAAAGTGGAGGATGGAGAGGTGTGATTAAAGTCCCCAGAGATGAGGAGGAGGGCCTGAGGGTGTTTGGTCTGTAGCCAGCTGACTGCAGAGTGCAGGGTCTCACATGCAAAGGCTGATTATTACAGTTGGCCTGACACAGGCAGACTAATGCAGCACCATTCTTTAACAGTTACTATGGCAACGAGGGGGAGGAGGCAGAACATGTTCCTTTGATCTTCCCTTGCTGCTGATTGGACCTCTGGATCAAAGGACGTTCCTCTGGTGCTGCTTTGGTGATTCCATCAGTCCATATATGGACATAGACTCTGATATGTCTATATAAGTAAGATCAGGATTGTGCAGACTTAATTCAACATCAGAGCAAGAACAATGAACAACACAGAGGCAAGTACACAGACCAACATTTTGGTCAACAAGGACCTACTCAGGCGTCCGCCTGACATCCATGCAGTGGCTTAATCTAGAGGCTGGATCACTGGACCCGAGAAGAAAACCCAAACTGACGGAGATGTGTTTGGAATTAATCGATGTTGCAGCAACACACATCTTTGAGCTCTTGCAGTGTGAGAGTGATGGTGCGAGCTTTATGTTTGTGCCAAAGGACCAGGTGTCTAAGTGTCTTGGAGACATGGGCAGCATCATAGCACAGACATTGGCTGAGAAGATGGGTGTTAAGGGTGACATCCAGAGCTCGAGCACACAGATACTGACAGAGCTCATAGTTGATGAGGTTACAGAGAAGGTGAACAACTAGCTCTCTAGCTTCGAGGAGTGTGAGAAAGCTTTTCCAGGGAGTGTGAGGATCATCGCACAAAACATGTGGCAAGTACTTTGTAACATTATGCCCAGGATACCAAGGTCCATGAAATCCAGGAAAGTGACCCTGGTTAATGAGTTTGAATGCACTTCTAATGAGGAAGTCCTCCTCATTATACGTGCATCTTGTTGCCAGTAATACTGTAAAATTTAAAGCAACCCCTTTATAGTGTACCAAATGAAGAAAGTCCTACATCTGTCATAGATACTGAGTGCAGACACTCTTCACAGATGGAGATCTGCTTGGTAACTAATGAAGGAAGTGAGACATATGTCACAGATACTAAGGACAGACACTCTTCACAGATGGAGATCTGCTCGGTACCTAATGAAGATAGTCCTACATCTGTCACAGATACTTAGTACAGACACTCTTCACAGACGGAAATCTGCTTGGTACCTAATGAAGTTAGTCCGACATCTGTCACTGATACTAAGGGCAGACACTCTTCACAGACGGAGATCTGCTTGGTACCTAATGAAGATAGTCCTACATCTGTCACAGATACTTAGTACAGACACTCTTCACAGACGGAAATCTGCTTGGTACCTAATGAAGATAGTCCGACATCTGTCACTGATACTAAGGGCAGACACTCTTCACAGACGGAGATCTGCTTGGTACCTAATGAAGATAGTCCTACATCTGTCAAAGATACTGAGGATGACAGACACTCTTCACTGATGGAGATCTGCTTGGTACCTAATGAAGATAGTCCGACATCTGTCACTGATACTAAGGGCAGACACTCTTCACAGACAGAGATCTGCTTGGTACCTTATGAAGATAGTCCTACATCTGTCACAGATACTGAAGATGACAGACACTCTTCAGTTTTCACAGATGGAGATCTGCTTGGTAACTAATGAAGATAGTCCTACATCTGTGAAAGATACTGACGACAGACACTCTTTACTGACGGAAATCTGCTTGGTACCTAATAAAGATAGTCCTACATCTGTCACAGATACTGAGGATGACAGACACTCTTCACAGACGGAGATCTGCTTGGTAACTAATGAAGATAGTCCTACATCAGTCACAGATACTGTGGACAGACACTCTTCACAGACAGAGATCTGCTTGGTTTGTAATGAAGAAAGTCCGACATCTGTCTTCACAGACGGAGATCTGCTTCGTACATAATGAAGATAGTCCTACATCAGTAACAGATACTGAGGACAGACACTTTTCACAGATGGAGATCTGCTTGGTACCTAAGGAAGATAGTCCGACATATGTCACAGATACTGAGGATGACAGACACTCTTCACAGATGGAGATCTGCTTGGTACCTACTGAAGATAGTCTTACATCTGTCACAGATACTGAAGATGACAGACACTCTTCAGTTTTCACAGATGGAGATCTGCTTGGTAACTAATGAAGATAGTCCTACATCTGTGACAGATACTGACGACAGACACTCTTTACTGACGGAGATCTGCTTGGTACCTAATAAAGATAGTCCTACATCTGTCACAGATACTGAGGATGACAGACACTCTTCACAGACGGAGATCTGCTTGGTACCTACTGAAGATAGTCCTGCATCTGTCACAGATACTGAGGACAGACACTCTTCACAGACGGAGATCTGCTTCTTACATAATGAAGATAGTCCTACATCAGTAACAGATACTGAGGACAGACACTCTTCACAGATGGAGATCTGCTTGGTACCTAATGAAGATAGTCCTACATCAGTCACAGAAACTGAGGATGACTAACACTATTCACATATGGAGATCTGCTTGGTACTTACTGAAGATAGTCCTGCATCTGTCACAGATACTGAGGATGACAGACACTCTTCACAGACGGAGGTCTGCTTGGTAACTAATGAAGAGTGTCAGTCATCTGTCACAGATACTGAGGACGTCAGACACTCTTTACAGACGGAGATCTGCTTGGTATCTAACAAAGTTTGTCCTACATCTGTCACAGATACTGAGGATGACAGACACTCTTCACAGATGGAGGTCTGCTTGGTACCTAACAAAGTTAGTCCTACATCTGTCACAGAAACTGAGGACAGACACTCTTCACAGACGGAGATCTGCTTGGTACCCAATCACGATAGTCCTACATCTGTCTTAAATACTGAGGATGACAGACACTCTTCACAGACGGTGATCTGCTTGGTACCTAATAAGGTTGTCCTAAATCTGTCACAGATACTGAGGATGACTGACACTCGTCACAGACGGAGAACTTCTTGGTACCAACTGAAGATGGTCCTACATTCCGGTGGCGCTGCTCAGCTGGCGACTCGGACAGTAGTACCGCTGATGCTACTTTTCGTGGTTTGGACGCTTTGTGTCGTTTTTTGTCTTGGTTGTGTATTGTATATGTGCTACTATGCGCTGTTAAATGTGCTGTCGGCTCCCACATTCGCAAGAGGACGGCCCACAAAATTCATGGCCATTTACTGCAACTCGACACCAACCGGCTAACTAGCATTGCTAACCAGCGTGGCTAATTAGCATATCGACAAACCGGCCAGAGGATAAGACTGCTGCTTTTCCCCAGCGCTTCTTCATCATGGAGATGTCTATATCCCTCTTTCTTTTACTTCAGATGATTCTTGAACTTTTATGCATTTGTCCGCCCACATCATCGGTTCCACTGGCAATCAATATAAATGGGGCTTACAGAGCCAAGTCTCTCTCACCTCTTTCCAACTCTGACCATCAAACTGTCCATCTGATCCCCACATATAAGACTATGCTCAAGTCCAGCAAGCCGCAACAAAAATCCATACTACAATGGAATGACGACTGCTTAGAGACACTTCGTGGTTGTTTTGAGTGTACAAACTGGGACATTTTTCATGATCTGGAGCTGGACGAGGCTACAGAGACCATTACAGACTACATTAATTTCTGTGTTGATAACATAGTTCCGAAAAAAGTGGTCACTCATTTTCCAAACAATAAGCCTTACATAACCAAGGAGGTGAAGTTATGTATAAACAAAAAGAAAATAGCTTTTAAAAATAAAGATCGTGCAGGTGTAGCCACTGCTGCAAAAGAAATAAATGCTGTCTTGAGGGAGGCCAGAAGGAGGCATCGTGAAGTAATAGAACAGAGTTATAATTCTAGGGACAGTAAAAATTGTGGGACTCTATGAAGAAAATGACTAATAAGAGAACAACAACTAAAAAGGGAATTGTCACCCCTAACAATCTTGACAAAGCAAACTCATTAAATGATTTCTTCTTAAGATTTGACTCTCAGGCTTCTCAGTCCTCTGCCCCACCTAGGCTGGATGACCCCTTGAGAACTGCTCTTTTTCCAACAGGGTGAAATAAACCCCTTAGAGGTCCAGTCCATCTTCAGGAAAGTAAACTCTAAAAAGTCTATGGGGCCTGATGGCATACCAGGCATCCTGCTAAAGTCCTGTTCATCTCAATTAACTGCTGCCTGGCTCCCCATTTTCAGAGATCTATGGACTGTCACTATGTTCCAGCACTCTGGAAGAAGTCCATTATTATCCCTGTCCCAAAGATTTCTTGTCCTTTAGAAAATAAGGACTTCCGCCCAATTACCTTAACGTGCAGTGTCATGAAATGTTTCAAAAACTTGTTATCAATTTAATAAAGCCTGGCTTGTACCCATATCTGGATCCACTCCAGCACGCCTATAGGGCAGGGCGGAACTGATGATGCGCTTGTCAGTGTGACCCACTTGGTCAGCAAGCACCTGGAAAACCCCCAGGCTTATGCCCGCATCTTATTCGCTGATTTTAGTTCTGCCTTTGACACAGTCAGCCCTTACTTGCCCATTCCGAAATGAACTAACCTAGAGGTCAACCCCTGGATTGTAAAATGGTTCCTAGCTCTTTTAACTGACAGGTCACAACAAGTTAATGTAAATGGCACGCTTTCTGAGGTGAAATATTGTAGCACAGGGGTCCCACAAGGAGCTGTGAGTTCCCCCTTTTTATTCACGTTGTTTACCAATGAATGCAGGAGCAGACAACCAAATAACTTCATCATCAAATTTTCAGATGATACCATCATCTTGAGTCTTTTGCGTGCTCGTGACTGCCCCTCTGTGTATTTTAATGAGATAACTTGTTTTAAGGACTGGTGTGAGAGAAACAATCTAATCTTAAATACAACAAAAACTAAAGAGATGGTTTTTGACCTGAGGGGGGTACGCAAACATGACTCTGTGGAAATTGGAAGCAGTGTTATTGATCAGGTTGCCTCTTACAAATATCTTGGTATTGTCATGGACAATTTTTTAAAATGGACAGATCATGTTGACTTCCTCTGCAACAAAGTATCTCAAAGACTGCATTTCCTTCGCAGGCTAAGACTGTTCGGTGTCAGGCGTGAAATCATGTTGGTTTTCTATAAAGCCATCTTCAAAAGTCTTCTGAGATATGGATTGGCAGCTTGGTTTGGCACATTATCCATCCAGAGTAAATCAAAAATCAGTGGACTGATAAAATCAGCTATGAAGGTGATAGGTCAGAAAGACCACCCTTCTCTCCAGTCTGTCTTTGATAGTGTCGTCCTAAACCAGGCACAGAAAATTCTGAATGATCCTTCCCATATTCTTTCTCGAATATGAACTTCTACCTTCAGGAGATGATACAGAGCAAGCAAACACAAAACTAATCGCTATAAGCTCTCTTTTCTCCCAACATCCATCTCTCTGCTTATCGAGCAATCTGATTAATTCTTTCCTTGAATTGATATATAATTCTTGTATATGAATATGTTTTTGTCAGCCTACTTAATGCCGCCAGTCACTGACCTGTTATGATTATTCCACTTTTATCCATGGTTTTATTTCTCTACTTGTTATTTAATTTTTAACTTGTTTCTACATATTTTACTTATTATCTGCTTCTACTTGTTCTTTAGCTGTTATTATCCGGCTTTAACCCATGTTTTTGTTCATATCGACATAACTTGGTTTTTAACTTGTTTCTGCTTATCTTCACTGCGACAGACGAGCACTGCACTTTAACATCCTTGTGCAATAACTCTGGCCATGCTTGCCGCCGACCTCTTGCTTATGTTACTGTTGTATGTTGTCTAGTGTTTTGTTATTTATAATACTGCGTCCTCGGCCAGTAGTACTGCTGTCTAAGACAAATTTCCTGCAAAGGACAATAGAGTTGATCTAATCTAATCTAATCTAATCTAAAAAAACATCTGTCACAGATACTGAGGATGACAGATACACTTCACAGACGGAGATCTGCTTGGTACCCAATCACGATAGTCCTACATCTTTCACAGATACTGAGGATGACAGACACTCTTCACAGATGGAGATCTGCTTGGTACCTAATGAAAAGTGTCAGTCATCTGTCACAGATACTGAGGACGACAGACACTCTTCACAGACGGAGATCTGCTTGGTACCTAACAAAGTTAATCCTACATCTGTCACAGATACTGAAGACAGAAACTCTTCACAGACAGAGATCTGCTTGGTACCTAATAAAGATAGTTTGAGATCTGTCACAGAAACTGAGGACAGACACTCTTCACAGACGGAGATCTGCTTGGTACCCAATCACGATAGTCCTACATCTTTCACAGATACTGAGGATGACAGACACTCTTCACAGACGGTGATCTGCTTGGTACCTAATGAAGATAGTCCTGCATCTGTCACAGAAACTGAGGATGACAGACATTCTTCACAGACGCAGATCTGCTTGGTACCTTATGAAGATAGTCCTTCATCTGTCACAGATACTGAGGATAGACACTCCTCCCAGATGGAGATCTGCTTGGTACCTACTTAAGATAGTCCTACAACTGTCACAGATACTGAGGATGACAGAAATTCTTCACAGACGGTGATCTGCTTGGTACCTAATGAAGATAGTCCTATCTGTCACAGATACTGAGGATGACAGACACTTTTCACAGACGGTGATCTGCTTGGTACCTAATGAAGATAGTCCTGCATCTGTCACAGAAACTGAGGATGACAGACATTCTTCACAGACGCAGATCTGCTTGGTACCTAACAAAGTTAGTCACAGGACTAACTTTGTTAGGATACTGAGGACAGAGACTCTTCACAGACGGTGATCTGCTTGGTACCTAATGAAGATAGTCCTACATCTGTCACAGATACTGAGGACACACACTCTTCACTGAAGAATATCTGCTTGGTAACTAATGAAGGTAGTCCAAAATTGAATTACTTCTTTCTTTTCCCATGCTGAACATGGGAAAAGCACCGTACAGTCCTGAACATGGGAAAAGCACTGTACAGTCCTGGTGAGTACAGTGTCCTCCACACAGAAGTTAATGTAATCCAAAACAGTCCCTCAGAGCCTCTTCAGTCTCCTCAGACCATCTCTTAACTGCGCGGGTCACAGCTGGCTGGCTGTGGAAAAATGGTTTGTACACGGGCTGGAGATAAACCAGGTTGTGGTCTGATCTCCACAGGGGAGGGAGGGGTGATGACTTGTATGCATCCTTGGTGTTTGCATACAGTAAGTCCAGTATTTTATTGTCTCTGGTGTGGCAGGTGACATACTGGGTGAAAGTGGGCAAAGTGGAGGATGGAGAGGTGTGATTAAAGTCCCCAGAGATGAGGAGGAGGGCCTGAGGGTGTTTGGTCTGTAGCCAGCTGACTGCAGAGTGCAGGGTCTCACATGCAAAGGCTGATTATTACAGTTGGCCTGACACAGGCAGACTAATGCAGCACCATTCTTTAACAGTTACTATGGCAACAAGGGGGAGGAGGCAGAACATGTTCCTTTGATCTTCCCTTGCTGCTGATTGGACCTCTGGATCAAAGGACGTTCCTCTGGTGCTGCTTTGGTGATTCCATCAGTCCATATATGGACATAGACTCTGATATGTCTATATAAGTAAGATCAGGATTGTGCAGACTTAATTCCACATCAGAGCAAGAACAATGAACAACACAGAGGCAAGTACACAGACCAACATTTTGGTCAACAAGGACCTACTCAGGCGTCCGCCTGACATCCATGCAGTGGCTTAATCTAGAGGCTGGATCACTGGACCCGAGAAGAAAACCCAAACTGACGGAGGTGTGTTTGGAATTAATCGATGTTGCAGCAACACACATCTTTGAGCTCTTGCAGTGTGAGAGTGATGGTGCGAGTGATTATGTTTGTGCCAAAGGACCAGGTGTCTCAGTGTCTTGGAGACATGGGCAGCATCATAGCACAGACATTGGCTGAGAAGATGGGTGTTAAGGGTGACATCCAGAGCTCGAGCACACAGATACTGACAGAGCTCAGAGTTGATGAGGTTACAGAGAAGGTAAACAACTAGCTCTCTAGCTTGGAGGAGTGCGAGAAAGCTTTTCCCCGGAGTGTGAGGATCATCGCACAAGACATGTGGCAAGTACTTTGTAACATTACGCCCAGGATACCAAAGTCCATGAAATCCAGGAAAGTGACCCTGGTTAATGAGTTTGAATGCACTTCTAATGAGGAAGTCCTCCTCATTAGACGTGCGTCTTGTTGCCAGAATAATAATACTGTAAAATTTAAAGCAACCCCTTTATAGTGTACCAAATGAAGATAGTCCTACATCTGTCACAGATACTGAGGGCAGACACTCTTCACTCTTAACAGACGGAGATCTGCTTGGTACCTACTGAAGATAGTCCTACATCTGTCACAGATACTGAGGATGACAGACACTCTTCACAGATGGAGATCTGCTTGGTACCTACTGAAGATAGTCCTACATCTGTCACAGATACTGAGGATGACAGAGACTCTTCACAGATGGAGATCTGCTCGGTACCTACTGAAGATAGTCCTACATCTGTCACAGATACTGAGGATGACAGACACTCTTCACAGATGGAGATCTGCTTGGTACCTACTGAAGATAGTCCTACATCTGTCACAGATACTGAGGACAGACACTCTTCACAGACGGAGATCTGCTTGGTACCTACTGAAGATAGTCCTACATCTGTCACAGATACTGAGGATGACAGACACTCTTCACAGACGGGAGATCTGCTTGGTAACTTATGAAGACAGTCCTACATCCGTCACAGATACTGAGGACAGACACTCTTCACACACAGAGATCTGCTTGTTATGTAATGAAGAAAGTCCGACATCTTTCAAAGATAATGAGGACAGACACTCTTCATAGACGGAGATCGGCTTGGTACCTACTGAAGATAGTCCTACATCTGTCACAGATACTGAGGACAGACACTCTTCACAGACGGGAGATCTGCTTGGTACCTACTGAAGATAGTCCTACATCTGTCACAGATACTGAGGACAGACACTCTTCACAGACGGAGATCTGCTTGGTACCTACTGAAGATAGTCCTACATCTGTCACAGATACTGAGGACAGACACTCTTCACAGACGGAGATCTGCTTGGTACCTACTGAAGATAGTCCTACATCTGTCACAGATACTGAGGACAGACACTCTTCATAGACGGAGATCTGCTTGGTACCTACTGAAGATAGTCCTACATCTGTCACAGATACTGAGGACAGACACTCTTCACAGACGGAGATCTGCTTGGTAACTAATGAAGATAGTCCTACATCTGTCACAGATACTGAGGACAGACACTCTTCACAGACAGAGATCTGCTTGGTATGTAATGAAGAAAGTCCGACATCTTTCAAAGATAATGAGGACAGACACTCTTCACAGACGGAGATCTGCTTGGTAACTAATGAAGATAGTCCTACATCTGTCACAGATACTGAGGACAGACACTCTTCACAGACGGAGATCTGCTTGGTAACTAATGAAGATAGTCCTACATCTGTCACAGATACTGAGGACAGACACTCTTCACAGACGGAGATCTGCTTGGTATGTAATGAAGATAGTCTGACATATGTCACAGATACTGAGGACAGACACTCTTCACAGACAGAGATCTGCTTGGTACCTACTGAAGATAGTCCTACATCTGTCACAGATACTAAGGACAGACACTCTTCACAGACGGAGATCTGCTTGGTACCTACTGAAGATAGTCCTACATCTGTCACAGATACTGAGGACAGACACTCTTCATAGACGGAGATCTGCTTGGTACCTACTGAAGATAGTCCTACATCTGTCACAGATACTGAGGACAGACACTCTTCACAGACGGAGATCTGCTTGGTAACTAATGAAGATAGTCCTACATCTGTCACAGATACTGAGGACAGACACTCTTCACAGACGGGAGATCTGCTTGGTAACTTGTGAAGACAGTCCTACATCTGTCACAGATACTGAGGACAGACACTCTTCACAGACGGGAGATCTGCTTTGTACCTAATGAAGATTGTCCTACATCAGTCAGAGAAACTGAGGATGACTAACACTTTTCACATATGGTGATCCGCTTGGTACCTAATGAAGAGTGTCAGTCTATGGGGAGAGATTTGTCTCAAAATGATTCACACAAATCTCTTCATGATTTTCACATGTGTTTTTCAGATCCACAGATATATCAATAATATTCACATGTGTTTTTCAGATCCACAAATATATCCATAATTTTCTCATGTGTTTTTCAGATCCACAAATATATATATGATTTTCACATGTGTTTTTCAGATTCACAAATATATATTTGATTTTCACATGTGTTTTCAAATTTTGTGAGTGCATTTATCATGACTTATCATTTGTAAATCTTCAATTCTGCTTGTGAACTGTTGGAAGTGCTTAGGATCAACTGACACCTGCATTCATTTTTGAGACAAACGTAACGCAGTTTCCTAGAAATGCACACACATATTTGGAGGGATTTATCTCATTAATATGCAGACAAATATCCATGAATTTCACATGTGTTTTGCAGATCCACAAATATAAACATAATTTTCTCATGTTTTTGGGATTCACAAATATTTTTACGATTTTCACATGTGTTTCTCCGATCTGCAAACATATGCATGATTTTCACATGTGTTTTTAAGGTTCACAAATATATCCACTTTTTTTAACATGTATTTTTAAAGTTTGTGAGAGCATTTATCATGACTTATCATTTGTAAATCTTCAGTTGTGCTTGTGAATCATTTAAAGTACGTTCGTGGATCAACGGACACGTGCCTCTATTTTTGAGACAAATGTACCGCAGTTTCACAGAGATTCTCACACACACAGGTTGAGAATATTCACATGTGTCTCAAGCCCCGCCCCCTCCATCCACTAGGCGGCAGTGTTGCTGTCTTTGTTTAACAGGGGCGCCAAACGGCCTGCTCCGGCTCGGTGCTGTTGAAGAAGAAGGAAGCCCCTTCAGGAGCAGAAAGGCGCCTCAACTTAGAAGCAAAAGCAGCCTAACCCAGTCCGCCAGTATTCATTTCTGGCCCCTCGCCATGCTCTGGAGTGTGTCTTTTATATGTGTATAATGTTTATTCATTTTTCTGAACAGAACTTTGACGATCATTAACAGATGAACGTAAACGCACCAGGCACAGCATTGCTGCAGACCGCTGACGCCTCCTGCTGACTGGGCAAAGTCAGAAAGATATTCACTAATCTGACCTCTTTTCAGTCACTGTCATGAAGACTGGAAGCTACAGCCCGCTTTTTCCTCAAAACAAGCCGTTCTCCGAGCCAGACAGCTTTATTTGTATCAGTGTTGTCGGTGATGCTCGACGGCTTAGGGAGCGCCGCAATTCACCATAGCAAAGGAAAGCGTGAATGAAAACTCAGTACTGTCACCATGAAAAACTGTAACACACTACACAAGACCTTGTGTTATTCATTAAAAAATGTCACAGTTTGTTAAAAATATCAAGATATACACAGGACACATTATTTCTTAAAATATTAATTTCTGTTAATAGGTAATGACTATAATAATTGAACGGTACTGTTGCAGAACTTATCTTAAGGATCAAACATCTCTGGTTTAGCCTACTTCACGGCTCACTAAAGAAAGTTTAATGTTTATATATTTTCAGGCAAATACTTTTCAAGCAGTATTGACTTTCAGGTCATTTATAAAATTATCCTTTCACAATAAAGTTTTCAGGAAGGAATACTATGTGAAATAAATAGCATCCCATTAACAGTTTCAATGACGCCTTTAATCATTTTCCATCATTTAAACTCACTTTCTCTTTTTTTAAATAACCATCTTAAGTATTCTATTTTTATTTCATCCCAAATATTTGATTTCACATACTCTTTGGGATTAGTTTTTAATCCTTCAAAGTTTTATAAGTGTGAAGATCATAGAAGTACTTATTCACACATTTCTTTTAATCTGTTATACCAGAAAGTGTTAAATATAAAATAAATTATCACAGCTTTCAATTTCAGTTGCTTTGATCATTTCCCCAATAGTAGATCATATGTGTAAAAAATAAAAACCTCTTCTATAAAAAATGCTGTAGAAAATACCTTATCAGGATCTTTGGCGCCTATTATAGACTAATGAAAATATAGTTGGAAAACATATAGCGGCAAACCAGGAATTTTTTATTGCTCAACTGCATTTAATATAAATAAATTTATGAAAAGCTCTTCTCTAAAGGGCTGCAGTACAAGGCTAGAGAATATTTGATAACTGGGTTGAGTTTGGTATAGCCTATTTAACAGCAGTAGAGTTATTGCAGTTTTATAGGCATCAACTAATCATATTAACATCAAAGTAAATATTTAAATTTGATCTCTCCTAAGTATCTTTATCTCTCCTATGTATCTCTTTTTTGTAGTGTTTGTCTTTGTTTGTTTTTTTAATTATGTACTATGACCCTTGTATGTCTCAATGGCTCTAACACCATGCCAGAGGACTTCAGTTGAAACTAGCCTTTGGCTAAAACTGGCACATTTACAGTAATGTATGATTGATGTGCGCTGTCCTCTTTAAATAAAATGAAAAAAAAAAAAAAATCATAGACATTGAGTTTAAACCTATTTCTCTAAAGAGAAAAAGCATATGGCTGTAGGTGGAGGAGATAAACATCCAAATATTTGTGAAAATGTCAGTAGAGCTCATAAATTTAATGGCATTTTTTTTTCCCGATCATAAACGCCCTGTGTATATCTTGATATTTTTTAACAAACTGTGACATTTTTTAATGAATAACATAAGGTCTTGTGTAGTGTGTTTCTGACATTACAGTTTTTCATGGTGACAGTACTGAGTTTTCATTCACCGCTTTCCTTTGCTATGGTGAATTGCCGACGCTCCCTAAGCCGTCGAGCATCACCGACAGCACTTTGATACAAATAGAAGCTGTCTGGCTCGGAGAACGGCTCGTTTTGAGGAAAAAGCGGCGTGTCGATTCCAGTCTTCATGACACTGGCTGAAAAGAGGGTCAGATTAGTGAATATCTTTCTGACTTTGCCCAGTCAGCAGGAGGAGGCGCCAGCGGTCTGCAGCAATGCTGTGCCTGGTGCGCTTACGCTCATCTGTTAATGATCGTCAAAGTTCTGTTCAGAAAAATGAATAAACATTATACACATATAAAAGACACACTCCAGAGCATGGCGAGGGCCAGAAATGAATACTGGACTGGGTTAGGCTGCTTTTGCTTCTAAGTTGAGGCGCCTTTTCTGCTCCTGAAGGGGCTTCCTTCTTCTTCAACAGCACCGAGCCGAGCAGGCCGCTTGACGCCCCTGTTAAACAAAGACAGCAACACTGCCGCCTAGTGGATGGAGGGGCGGGGCTTGAGACACATGTGAATATTCTCAACCTGTGTGTGTGAGAATCTCTGTGAAACTGCGCACGCTTTGTCTCAAAATAGAGGCACGGTCTGTTGATCCACGAACGTACTTTTAAATGATTCACAAGCACAACTGAAGATTTACAAATGATAAGTCATGATAAATGCTCTCACAAACTTTAAAAATACATGTGAAAAACGTGGATATATTTGTGAACCTTAAAAACACATGTGAAAATCATGCATATGTTTGCAGATCGGAGAAACACATGTGAAAATCGAAAAATATTTGTGAATCCTAAAAACACATGAGAAAATTATGTTTATCTTTGTGGATCTGCAAAACACATGTGAAATTCATGGATATTTGTCTGCATATTAATGAGATAAATCCCTCCAAATATGTGTGTGCATTTCTAGGAAACTGCGTTACGTTTGTCTCAAAAATGAATGCAGGTGTCAGTTGATCCACAAACGCACTTCCAACAGTTCACAAGCAGAATTGAAGATTTACAAATGATAAGTCATGATAAATGCACTCACAAAATTTGAAAACACATGTGAAAATCAAATATATATTTGTGAATCTGAAAAACACATGTGAAAATCATATATATATTTGTGGATCTGAAAAACACATGAGAAAATTATGGATATATTTGTGGATCTGAAAAACACATGTGAATATTATTGATATATTTGTGGATCTGAAAAACACATGTGAAAATCATGGAGAGATTTGTGTGAATCATTTTGAGACAAATCTCTCCCCATACAAAATTACACGGACAGAGAGGGGGAGGCAGACCACTAACAAGTTTATAACCAGTTATGTTTTTGGGATACTGATAATAGTTTTTCATTTAATGTTAGCCATAATTATTACAGTTAATATAAATTTAATAAATAAAGACATGAAATGTTTCATTTTGTGTCTAATGGATATAATGTATTACTGACATACTTAAAGGTGTAGTCAGCGATCTTCTAATCTTCTAATCTAATGCAGTATTTGTCAAATTCACCGTATTTCTCCTCTCCATCCACAAGATGTCTGCGGTGGCCGAGCCCACCACCGCTGCAAAGAAAAGTACCTGCAAACAATAAAAAAACACTACAAACAAAAAAAACCCCACTGCAAACAATAAAGAGGCGCTACAAACAAAAAAACGCAGCTGCAAACAAAAAAAACGCTGTTACAAATTAAAAAAGAAACGCCCCTGCAAATAAAAGAAACACCGCAGCAAATTAAAAAGTTAACTATGCAAATAAAAAAGGCACGCTGCAACGGAAGTGGATTACCGGGGACTTTATTTGCAGACGCACCGACGTTTCGTGAGAACAGACGAAGAAGAAGAAGAGGGAGAAGTTGGTGAAGAAGAAGAAGACGGAAAAGTTGGGGAAGAAACAACAATAGTGGAGTGGAAATTGTTTAACGAAAGAGAAAGTAAGTGAGAATGCAAGTGTTTAATGTCATTTTGTGTACTTTCTATTGTGTTGCTTGGTTAGGCTGTGTTGCCCCAGGTTTGACGGTTTGACGTTGAATTGGGGGGTGCCGGTGCACTGTTAGCTTCAGCTAACACGGGGAAACACTGTTTGGCTGCAGTAAGACTACTAAAAAGAGGAGAACCGAGTTCGGTAACTTTAATCGGATATGCAGCAAAACACCGTTACACATACCCCCGCGCACTCTCACTCCAGGGCAGTTTCTACCCCACACAAACTCAGCTAACAACAGGTATAGAGAGCCCGAAACGAAAACACATTCGAGTGGAAACAACTGACAGCTACATAGTTCCAACAACTTATTACTGCTATCGTTGTTGTTGTTTTTATGATTAATAAGCACGCCAACAATAATCTAAGGTGTGGGTAACAATAGACATTGGATGAATGTGAAGTTGAAGCTGTGTGGGGTGGCCAGGGACTTTCGAGAAAGTACCATAATGTCAGATTGAATCCTAAACTTTATGGTCTCTACCAGGTCATGTTTTGTCAATTCTGTGGGGTGAACCTGCCATCCGCCCTGGTTTATTGTGGCTCGTGCTATAGAAATCAAGATGAAGGTACGTTTTTTTCCCTGACCGTTAATGAGGTTCTTAAACATGATGGACTGCTTTATTTCAGATACAAATATTATCCTGTCTGTTGGTCATGAGTATACCACTTCATACTGTGTAATCCATAACAGAGGCACGTGGAATACAATAAATTTTAGGACCTGAAAAATTGGGAAAGCATCTTAGTCTTGTAGGCTACTGATCTCTTTAAAAAAAATCTCCCTTATTCAAATAACTTACTCCCTCAGTGACAATTATAATTAAAAATATAATAATAAAAATATAATAAAAATAATCTGTCCTATGCAACAATTTGTAATGATTTGCACTGTGCTACTTCAATATTTATTTTTCATTAATTGCTTTTGATGACTACATTAAATAACTTGATTCCTCAATAACTCTCATCACTAATTGCCACGTCATCCACACGTGATAATCAATACAATCTTATTTATTCACCTTTCTTTAAAAACTTAAAAAGTTTGTTATGCAGTTCATCATTAAGCCTCTAATATAGTGTCCTCCTTTTTACCCCTCTGGTCCTGAAGCTACTTCAGTGGATGAAATCATCCAAAAATATTTCACAGAGGGCCACAGTTATGAAATAATAGTCGACCTACGGAAAACCAAACACAACATTTCAGTCAGTCTTTGCAGTCTAGAAAGAAGACTAAAAGATGCAGGCCTGACCAGAAGGATCAACTACACTCCAATTGCTACTGTGGGGGCAGCTACTTCTGAGGAGCTAAAGGGATCAGGCCACCTTTTAGGGCATAAAGCCATGTGGCAGATTTTGAACCAGAAACACAATTTTGTCATGAGACGGGATGATGTGATGCGACTATTGGCAGAGCTGGATCCATGCAGAACAGAGAATCGTTGCAGACAAAGATTTGTTCGAAGGGCATATCATTCAATGGGACCAAACGAAACCTGGCATGTTGATGGGTATGATAAATTAAAACCTTTTGGGATTGCCATAAGTGGCTGCATTGATGGCTTCCCCAGAAAAATTATGTGGCTGAATTGTGGAAGGACCAACAACGACCCTGCAGTAATTGCTCAACACTACATCAACTGTGTAGCTGAACATGGGGTTTTTCCAAAGCGGCTCCGCACTGATTGTAACACTGAAAATGGAATAATGGCAGCCCTTCACTGTACCTTGAGATCAGAGCCTACAGACGGATTTGCAGGAGCTAAAAGCCACATGTATGGCACTTCCACACCCACAGGTCTTTGATTGGCCTGCAGCTCTGTCACTACCTCCAACTCCTACTTTTGTCCATTTGATTCTGCCCACCTCCCTTCTAACGATCACATTCCCATCACAGCTTCTGTGGATGGCTGTTCAACATGAGACTGGATCTGCTCAAGATTTTCAGATCCTTAACAGGCTTTATCTTGCCACTGTGACGGCAAACTCCCTGCAGAAACACCTCCCTGTAGTTTGGTTGGCCAAAGAGCTATGCTCTGGATGGATCTTAATTGAGCTTTGGATGTATGTGTATTTTACATTTATGTAGGTGAATATAGCCGCATCTATAAAGTGAAGAGTTTGTCTTCGATTATAAAGAGTTTTGAGATAACATTTGTAAAAACTGGTGCAAGACGGATAAAAATTGATTGATTGATTGATTGATTGATTGATCGATCGATCGATCGATCGACTGATCGACGAAGGGTCCCAGCTGGCTGGTATGTCTGTATTTGTGGGAGACCAAGTTATCCTAACTCCTTGACTTCCATCCAGTTAAGGGACCACATGTTTTGTCTGTCTCGTCCTCTGGTCCACATCATCCTCTGTGTCTCCATCTGAGCTGACTTTTTAAGAGGGTCCTCCTGATCTCCCAGTCCAAGAAGGTGGGGGGTCCTTATTTCGTGGCGCAGTGCAGAGAGCGCAGAGCCGGCGCACCCTGCGCAGTGTTAATTTAGTTTTCACTGCCAATTTGACAATTTGGTAGACCGTGCAGAGATGGGTGTGACAGCGCACCAGGGGGAGGTGTCGACAGATTCAGGTTGGCACAGTGACAATTTCGTGCCAAAAAACTGTGCTGAAGGTGCGCTGAAAGCTCACCAGCTCCAACCTGGTCTATTCTTGGCGCACCCTCCACAGCTGTAATTTGGTGACAGGCGCACATGTGCACACACGTCAACAAAGCCTCAGAGGCAGGTTTCCAGAGTGTCAGGCACATTTTAATGCAATAAACAATCAGTCACTATTTAATGTAGCCGTGTGATCCAGCATATACATTTGTATCTATATTAACTGTGCCGTCACATCTGATGTCAGAAAAAAGGTCTATACCAACATTTTTTGTCAAAAGGGAGTAAAGTTTGCTGCCAGTACGTCCGCGGTCTGCGCTTCCTAATTCCATGCAGCCGCGCAGACCAATCCAGACTTATGTAGTCT
Organism: Scarus forsteni; assembly: GCA_036419115.1. Classification (NCBI taxonomy): domain Eukaryota; kingdom Metazoa; phylum Chordata; class Actinopteri; order Labriformes; family Labridae; genus Scarus; species Scarus forsteni. The sequence goes on from JAZDUH010000311.1 coordinate 112,043, forward strand.
AAGCGGAGACGCACTGCGGAAGTACGCTATAGCACTGTTTAGGCTAAATATGTACTAAATGACTTGTTTCGATTAATTATGGACGCATCGCTCAGGACACTATTACAGCGACTTGAGCGGAAGGAACCAATCAGGACTTTTATGGACCTTTTTCTTCGTAGTCGGCTGCCCCTGTTAGATGGACCTTGTTGACAGCGAAAATGCGGACATCCAGCTGCATTTGAGACATCAAAAGTGCTCCAGAGTGTTGCTCAGCATGAGGGTGACTAGAAAATGAGGCCAATTTGTTTGGGTGTAGTGTTCCTTTAACCTGACGGCATCTGGAAGTTTGATGCACATCTTACAAGTCAACAATAAACACCCTGAACATCTGATACTGAGTATATATCTGGCTTCTCTCATTTCATAAAATTCATAGTATATCACTGAAGGCTCTGCTATTTGGCGATGACAGACAAGGAATGCATGTGGATCACAAGCAGTGTGAATGGATAAGCCAGCTGCTGTGTAACTGTCTCTTATTTTTTTTACTCTTATTAATGAAAAAGGAACAGATTACATCTGTTGTGGGAGCTGGCCCACACGGTGACGCGCTTCGTTGTACACACATGTATATGCAAAATTTTGTCTTCATTCACATGCACACCACACTTTGTCATCCCTAGAACACAACACAACACAAACTATTGTATGTCGTCTAAGACACTGATTGTGTTATAATATTTTCAGACAAGGCTAAGTGTGAACAATAGACTCTGTTTAGGAGCCACAATTACCAGAGCTGCTGAATCAGTTTTGATTCTCCATCTGCAGGTTCCCATAACTGGAAGTAAAAAACAATATAGAAGTGATCCCTTCAAATTGAATTGACAGAACTACAGCTGAACAAATTTGCACATAAATATTGAATTCTATTATTATGACTGAGTGTGTGATTTGCGACAAGGGAAATGATCATTATCATTTTCAGTGAAAAGCATGACTTTGCAGGGATCTGCATTAAATAAAGTTGTTTTCTTAAGTTTGTAAAATATGTGTAGGCCAGAACACAGCGGTATCTACCATAATTTAAAATGCTGTTTTAACACTAAAACATGGATTCGATTTAAGATCAAGAAACATTTCACTTTCAGACAAAACTTACAATATAAGCACTGTTAGACACAACAAATGTACTGGTAGTACTCACTACTGTATCAGCTGCATTGAATTCTCTAGAGGTTGGACTCATGATGATCACCTCTGAATCGGACTCATTGGATTCAGAGTTGGTCTCCTGAGCTGTGAAATACAAGAATAGGTAGAAGAGGATTTTAGATTACTAAGAACAACAGACAACTTTTGTGGACAAAAATAATTTTCAAAAGCTGTTCTTGGTTTTTCAATTCTTCCCAATTACTTGCAAGAGGTGAAAATCTTCAGCCGTACATATGTAGAGTGTGATGAGTTTGTATGCCTTTCCCAAAGCCTCCTTGTACTCTCTCAGAGTGAACGGTGTTTCTGTTCCTGGTACATTAGTTATCTTTGTACCGTCTGGGTAGAGCAGTACGTAGGGACCACCATGTAAATTACCATAGAAGCTCTTCAGTTTTTGCTCCGCAGCTCTCTGCAATTAATCAGCACCCAACTCTGGTCTCACCAAAAGGGTAAAGTACTGTTCCTCTTGCAGTCTTCAGTGTACCACCTATCAGCTGCATAAGGCCTACTGAAATCTAAAGAGAGAAGTTTTGACCTTCAATTAGATCAGTGACACCATAAAAATATGACAGAGTGGACTGTTGGCAAACTATTTGTCTATCTCGGCAAAAAAGTTACCTTCACAACCTTCAGGTTGTCTTTTGAGGGTGCTCTTTTCGTTTTAAAAGATGCTCGTTTCTCCTTCTCTTTTTAACTCCGAAATGTCTAAAATGACTCCAGTACACTTTTACTTCTGCTTCAAATAAGAGTCCAATCAATCATCAATAAGAAATAACAGAGATGACATACAGTGTTCTCATCCATATACATCAAGTATATAGATTGTACATTACCTAAACCTAATGAAAAAAAAAAAAAAGAAACAAGCATTACCTTCACTTGTGCTAGGTTTGTCATCGACATCATACAGAAACTTGATGTCCTTCCCACATGAGCAGCAAAACGCTGCTTTTGGAGGCTGAATGTGTCCACAAAAAGGACAATACATTATGATCTGCAAAGGAAAAAACTGAAGTATCATTAGGTTGCTTTGGACTTCACCAGCATAAACATTTTAGTAGTCAATTGTTTCCACCATGATTTGCTTTCGTTCTGGGCTATCTGTAACTCAATCTGACATTATAGAACTTTCTCAAAAGTCCCTGGCCACCCCACACAGCTTCACCTTCACATTCATCCAATGTCTATTGTTACCCACGCCTTGGATTATTGTTAGTGTGCTTATTAATCTTAAAAACAACAACAACAATAACAGTAATAAGTTGTTGGAACTATGTAGCTGTCAGTTGTTTCCACTCGAATGTATTTTCGTTGCAGACTCTCAATACCTGTTGTTAGCATGGTTGTTAGCAGAGTTTATGTGGGGTAGAAACTGCCTTTGAGTCAGAATGTGCGGTGGTTCATGTAACGGTGCTTTTGAATATTCAGTTAAAGTTACCCAACTCGGTTCTCCTCTCTTTAGTAGACTTACTGCAGCCAAACACTGTGTTTCCCTGTGTTAGCCAAAGCTAACAGTGCACCGGCATCCCCCAGTTCAACGTCAAACCATCAAACCTGGGGCTACACAGCCTAACTAAACAACACAATAAAAAGTACACAGAGCGACTTTAAGCACTAGCATTTTCACTCACTTTCTCTTTGGTTTAACAATATGCACTCCTGTTCTTGTTTCTTCTTCAACTTCAACTTCTCAGTCTTTTTCTTCTTCTTCGTCTCCTCATTTAAACGCCGGTGCGTCTGCAAAAATAGTCCCCGGTAATCCACTTCCGTTGCAGCGTGCCTTTTTTTGTTTGCATCGTTTACTTTTTATTTGCTGCGGTGTTTCTTTCATTTGCAGTGGTGTTTCTTTTTTATTTGAAATAGCATTTATTTTTGTTTGCAGGGTTAATTTTATTTGCAGCAGCGTTTTTGTTTTTGTTTGCTGCATTTCTTTATTTTTTGTCGGTACTTTTATTTGCAGAAGTGGCGGGTCTTGGCCACCGTATCTACCTCCTTCAAAGACGCATTTGAAGAGAAGTTTTGCCAGTGAGGGATCCCAGCTGCTGTGACCACACGATGGAGTGCCACCTTCCACTAGCTTAAAGCATTGCTCTCATTCAACCAGCAGGAACTGAGCGATGTTGTGCAGGCGACAGGTGAGTGTTTGTCTGTGACTGATCAGCTGCTCTGTTTGCTGTGTAGGTGGCCAGACCATGTGTGTAGCACAGGAGAATGGGTTGTCAAATCAAAGGGTCCCATCTTCTCCTGTGTTTTCAAACATAAGGGGTCTTGAAGAGAATCCTGACCAGCTTTCAAACACTGTGAAATAATCTCCCTCTCGATGTTAGAAATCGTTACTTTGAAAGAAATGGAAAACAGCATATCAGGACTGATATGATCCTTAATTCACAGACTACCCTAGCCACACCAAAACCCCAAAACATGAACCCGACTGAAAGTGAGTAACAATGACCACTTTAAATCATCCTCCCTACTCTGAGATCAACATGTTATTTTTACGCTGTCTCATTAATACATAGCCCGGAGGCTCACAGTCCATGATGACTCTTTGTTTGTTGACAACAGCAGGAAGCTAATGCTGTGTAGCTTACCTTTATAGTTGTCGATGTAACTTGATATGTTCAGCTTGAATCCCCTTTCTCGTTTGCTTCTTGGGGCTCAGCTTACTGCATAACCCCCCACCTCCTGGCAAGATCAAGTCTAACATGACCAGATACCAGATCAGCAACCTACCATCACCAAATACTCAATTTTTAACCACTCCTTTTTCAACAAAGATGAATGTGTATGTAGTTAACTAGATGTTAAAGAAATGATAGGGTTAGAAAAATAAATCTCCAGTCAACATTTAGCTCTTCCATCTCATAATGTCAGGCTAGCAGCTGGGATGTCTATGCCACAAAGTTTTTCATTTTTTTTTTTCAATAACATACATGCCCACATTCCAGTGGGTCTCGGGTTAATTATGTCATTATCTCGGGAAAACAAGCTTGGTTATCCCGTGATAACGACATAATTGAGTAGAGATCTTGGGAAAAGGACTGAAATCAAGTCGTTATCACGAGAAAACAGTGTGGGAACAATGCGCAAAATCACATCCTTTTAGGGCTTCCGTAGGAATGATATTGTTTAAAGTTTTAATGATATACTTTATCATACATTTTTAGTTTTTTTGGTTACATGTACCCGTTGGTCATTCATGACATGCAATGCTGTTTTTTCCCTTTACTTTCAGAACCATCACATTGGGAGGATTTGGGTAGAGGTTTGTATGTCGACGACAGCCTGAATGTTTTCTTTCCCTTTACTGTGAGCTAATAAATTTGTTGAAGTGAAGTTAGGTTTTCCAAATATTTAACTAAGCTTCCACCAAATTATTTGTTGTGTATGCATGACTTTGTAGGTGAATAACAGCTCTCAAATAAAGGCCTGCCTGATACATCTGCAAGATCAAGAGGTCTTTAATATGCAGGATGGGGTTGTGAAGTTCTGTGTCTCAGCTCTGGCGTGCCAGGTTGCCAGTGTCGGCATCAGCCGGTTGAATCGTGGAATGCCCATAGAGTGCCAGGTGGTTACATTTTTATGCTTCTTGTATTGGTTTATGTCTTTATTCATGATGATTTGAGGCAAAACTAGCGACCAGTCTTTGCAAATAATGATCTGTTCTGTAAATAAACTGTTTAATAGGGGTGTCCCGATATATCTTTTCCACCTCTGATACGATACCGATATTGCAGCCTTGAGTTTTGGCCGATACCGATATCGATCTGATACAATATTAGTAGGAGTCATACATACTTTTATTAATTATTTTGTAGTATGGACTGTAAGAAAAGGATTGATCAGGTGAGATTACTCACACAGAAAACAGCAGTCAGCAATAGAAGGTATGACAAAAACTAATCCATTTGTTATTAATCAATGGGTTCAATAAATTTTAACCATATACATAAGAATATACTACCATGAAAATAAAATAAATAGAAAATTAATTGGAAGACCCTGAAAAGTAACCTCAATAAATCATATAAAAACAAAAACATATATTTTTGAATGACAAAATAGCCACTGCGTTGAAGTAAAACTTCAGCATATTCTACAACTGAATTAAATAAATAATAAATTAGAATGGATTACTTATATCAAAGTACAATGTAGGAGATTTTAGATCCAGGCCGATATAATCCCATATTCGTTATGATTTCCCTACTGCTTAAGGGAATATTACACCCAAACAACGATTTGGCCTCATTTTCTACTCACCCTCATGCTGAACAACACTGTGGAGTAGTTTTGGAACATCTAGGATGCAGCCGGAGATCTGGGGGTATACTCGCTGTCCACTGACATTGATATCATGACTTAGATACGAGCCCGAACGAACAGTGTCCTTAAAAGTCCACAAAAAGTCGGCAATATTCCTCCATACTGCTCATGCGCTGTAATCCAAGTGTCCTGAGCGGGTAACGTCCACCATTTACTCGAAACTACATCATTTAGCACATGTTTATAGCCTAAACAGTACTACTTGGCATTTCTATGATACACTTACGGGTGCCTACGGGAGCCACGGCTGACCAAACCAAAGGAATGCGCACTCTGCAATAACAAGAAACAAGAACACAAGAAATCCCACATCCTGCTGTGAGCGACGGAGCCGTGGACAGACACAAGAGGGGTCAGCAGAATGTGGGATTTCTGGTTCTACGCTCCTAGTTATTGCAGAGTGCGCATTCCTTTGGTTTGGTCAGCCGCGGCTCCCGTAGGCACCTGTAAGGGTATCATAGAAATGCCAAGTAGTACTGTTTAGGCTCTAAACATGTGCTAAATGATGTTGTTTCGAGTAAATGGTGGACGTTACCCGCTCAGGACACTTGGATTACAGCCACGAGCAGTATGGAGGAATATTGCCGACTTTTTGTGGACTTTTGTGGACTTTAAGGACACTGTTCGCTCGGCTCTTATCTAAGTCATGATATCAATGTCAGTGGACAGCGAGGATTCCCAGATCTGCTGCATCCTAGATGTTCCAAAACTACTCCACAGTGTTGTTCAGCATGAGGGTGAGTAGAAAATGAGGCCAAATCGTTGTTTGGGTGTAGTGTTCCTTTAATTTGCTAAAATGCAACTCATGTCCCTTTTTTCCATTTTATAACATATTGCAGGAAGAGGGATCCCCAGTGTTTTGGCGTCAGATGGCTGTCCAGTCCAGCCTGCTGAGAACCTTCTTCCTTGTTCCTCTGTAGCAGCAGACTGGTATGATGCTGAGAAAGGTTCATCCCTGACGAGGGTCTCAGGTTTTGGAAAAGATTCTTTTATGACTGATGAAGGGAGACAACAGGCTGGAGGGAGATTTTCAGAGGCTTTTGGGGACATCACAGCTCTATTTGAGGCATCATCAATGATAACCCAATGCCCTTTTTGGATGCTCTGCATTACCTTGTTCGTGTTTGCAGTGAATGAAAGAAGAAAAAAAAACATGAACATATTTTAATGGAAGATTCATTCTTATTCAGAGAATTTGTTACTTCAAAAAAGGTTGGATTTCTTTTTTTCTTTTCAGTGAAGCTCAAGACAGATTTTATCCATGAATTAATGAAAGAATCAATCATAATCAGTTTGTACATATACATATTTATTCATACATTTATTTTTTATGATTTATTTTATATAACACCTGGAATATGAAAAAACCGTGAATTTGTCTTAAAATTATAGATTCAACAACAATCAACTACAACTGGATTAAAAATGTAAAAGATTCAAACAATAACTGGTCCAGACTGAACAAGCAGGACAGGTACACAAGAAAGGAAAAAAGAAAAACATTAATGTATTGATTTAATGAAGGCCAAGGCAGCATCTAGACCCTTAACTTGGGAGATGTTGGTCCAAAAGTGGGGGCTTCTGCCCTTTAGGCAGTGGTCTGCCTCACACAGTCTCCACACCCCACGAGTGAGCAGCAACACTTCCTGAATGTGGGCTCATGCATGGTAGCTGTAAGGTTTTAAACACATGAGGTCCTTATTCAGAGAAATAATATTAAATAATATTTAAAACATTTCATTTAAGATACGTCTAAGTAAGCTGTAAATGGAGAGAGTGGATGGATAGAAGAGCAATGGAAGAAAGGAGAGAGAGAGGAAAGAGAGAGGGAGAGTAGAGCAAGAGAAGAAAGGTGGATGGAGCTCATTGAGAGACTGTTTAATTACAAATAATTAGTTCATTTGATTTGAAGTTTTAAGTTGAGAAATTGTTCTGTTTTATCCTGATCACCTATTCTTTCTCATGTTTTAGTTTGTTGTTTCATGGTTTTGTTATAGTTATAAAAATAAAATATTCTTTCTCTGTGTGTATTGTAAACATATTTGCACGGTACATAAAGGAATAGAGGTAGGAACAGCATAGTATTTATTTCAAAGCAGTTATGTGATCATCCACTTACCATTGAGGAGTGTAAACATCCATCTTTTCACATGAGAGAGACCACTTTATACAACTACTATAGATAGATAGATAGATAGATAGATAGATAGATAGATAGATAGATAGATAGATAGATAGATCCAACTATATACAACTACAATATAACTAACAACAACATGAACTATTTCTAATGACCATTACTATAGTTATTGGAAATAGTTCTACTACCCCTGCCTTTCTGGCAGGGATAACCCCCCCCCTAACAGACACCATCCTGGAGGAGGGTACAGCTGGTGCACGTACACAGGGCTGCACGGAGCCAGAGAAACTGACATGCACATCCAGGAAGTGTCCTTTGTGGTCCACAATGGCCTGAAACTGGACAGAGTGGAACAGTTTTCTATCAAAAAATTCTGCTCCAAACTTTCCAGGGGGCACAATGCAGATGTGACATCCATCAATGCTTCCTGCCACTTTGCAGAAAGCTGGGTGACCAGCCAACTGCTGGAACCCAGCCCCGATTTCCTCCAGCTCATCCCTGTTGGGCAAACGGATGAATCTGCGAAAAACTAGCTGGATGTCGCTGCTGACCCGATGGACCATATCGTGGCACGTGGTACGAGGGATGTCAAAGGCCTCTGACTCGACCCGATATGATGTGCCACAGGCCAGCCAGTAAACAAAAACAAGCACCTGAAGTGCTTTCCCCACCCGTGGTAATGGTCCCCTTGGAGAAGGTGGATGAGATGCTCCAGAGAGGGCCTGGTCAGCCTGAAGTCCTGCAGGTCACCCCCCTCAAAGTAGAGTCGTACCAGAGGGACATGATAATTAAGCTGGCATATGGCCCTCGTTCCCGAGGCTGAAAAGAAATGGATGGCATGTGATTGCAATTATTATGATATATATGAAGAGATATAGATATTTAGTCAGTATAAATTACACAATGTTTTATCATTTTATCATACTTTTATCTTTTTACCATATTTATTTGTATTTTAAATTTGGATTGTAGGTAATGTTTTTAACTTTTATGAACTGACTTTGTCTATGAAAGATGTATTTATTATAACAAGTTTGAGCATCTTCTCATCTCTGAATGCATCAAAGTGGTCACTCATTAAGCACAGACCTCTAATAAAATTTATTATTGGTTCAGAATATACAAATGGGGGAGTTTCTAGTTCACATTGTATGTGTGAGCTTTACTAATTCTTACTGGTGGTTGAAAATCCATCAGGAAGTACACAGCTGCCCTGAAGAAAAGACGCCTCTGTCTTCTTGCATGGCTGCGCTCCATGGTTTTCACCTACACCAGGCAGAACTACCTGATGGTTTCGGAAATTATTATTGTTAATGAGGAGAATGTAACAGGGAGGGAAATTATGTATTTGAAAAGGAATAACCGAACAAGGTCATAATAATTCTGTTGTGTGTTGGTCATTTTGCAGCCCAATGCTGCTCATCACACGCCCAGCAGGTGGTGTTTAGCATTATCACCATGGATACACAGGTGTTTGTGTTAATTTTTTTCATCCACTGCCTCTCGGTTTGTGTCATGCAGCTGTTGATAATGAAAACACTTCGCAATAACTTGGAAATGTGAAGGGGGGGGCTGCTGCCGCCCGGTGTTCTGATGCGTAGATGGAAACACCCACCAGCGGACGCTTTGGTCTCCAGCGGCGAGACAAATTAAAAACAGTCGCTATTTCAAACAACTGGGCTCATATGATTTAAATACTTACTTTCCGTCGAGAAAATATATTATTACTGAATGAATTTGTAGTTTTTCCAGAATGCAGTCGTTTTCTGTTGCTTGTGGTCGGACTATTTTATTTTTCCCGGCGCTGCTTCCCGACCGGCACGAAATGCATTCTGGGGTATTAAGTATTCATCTGTGTGTAAATGCTCGGGCAGCCGCAGCATACTCAGATCATCTTTGAGTATTCAGTATGCAGAATGTACTGATTGAGTAGGTAAGTAGACAGTAGGCAGTACGCTATTTCGAACATAGCCATAATGTTAACATTTACTTTAATGGCTAAATCAGACAACAATGGTTTCATCAGGATCCCACTTCCCCCAAATCCATCATTCTTTTTGATTGACAGAAAAGAGTGAACTCTCTTTAAAAAAAAAAAAAAAAAGAAGATACAGAGGGTCTGCAGGAATGCAGTGGACAAATCTCAAAGCTAAAGGTGTGAGGACAATCCACCCTTTTTGCTCCGTAGCCTTTAAGAGGCTGAGAGCTGTCAGCTCAAACAAAAGCCCAGAATTTTCTTGCCTGGGTTATTGCCGATTTCAGGACTGCCCAGTCACTTTCACTGTAATGACCTGAAGGCAACAGTTAATTTTCAAGGTGGGGAGTGTGTCTACAATAGATCAGAACTCAAAAGACGTCCAGTACGGGCAGAGGACAGAGGAAAAGCTGGCCAGGACCTACAAAGACAGTTACAGAGAGCCATGGATCTGGAGAAGCTGGACAAAATTATGATGTGATGGAGTCTGGGTGCAGAGATGAGGCTCCTACTCCACAGGTCTTGAAGAGCATATCATGGGAAGTTTGCCAGAGAAGTCGTCTGCACAGTAATGATATGCTAAACCTCCAAATTATGCTCCAGAACAAAAAGAACAGCCCTGAGGAGGTGCTACAAAAGGTTTTTTACACCCTAAAGGTTTTCTTTTGTGGTCTTTGAGGAGCATCGAAATCTTCCAGGAGCGATGCAGGGAGGACATCATTTATTTGGATGCTACAGGAAGCATTAAAAAAAGGAGAAAGGTTCCCCTCCCATCTATGTGTATGAACTTGTGATTCGCCATCCAAAAAAAAAAATAAATTTGCTCCCCTTTGCCAGTTGCCACCTACCTGACATGTGACCACACGACAGCCTCAGTATTATATTTTCTGGAGGCTTTTCAGACTGATGTGGCCAGATGTTACAGTCGAAAGGGCGTGCAGGCACCTATCATGCTAATGTGTGATGGTTCAATGGTGCTCATGCAGGCAATATGTCTGTCATTTGCCAAGAAGAATTTGCATGACACCATTGACCATTATTACAGTGTTGCTCGTGACCAAGCAACCAAAGCTGACTTTAAGGTGCCCATTCTCCATCACTGCCTGAGTCATGTCATGAAGAATGCCAAAGACGTGCAGAAAGTAGTAAGTATGACCTATTATTACTGCTATTTCTGTGGCCTACATACAGTAATTCAATAACAAAGTATTTTTGCTGTAAAACATGATGCATCTGTCTTCATTGTGTGTTTGGGAGTAACACAAAACAGCAAGTCTACAGTCCAAACTGTCTTTACATCTTTTCACAAAGAATGGAGTGGTAACAAAAACATCAGTGCTCTATTGACACTGGTGCTAACTGCTCTTACCCATGCAGACACATAACATGTTTCTTTTTTTGAGTTCCTTTTGAGTTCTCATACCTGAGCTCTCTCACTGAAATACAAACAGTGATGATGTACTCTGTAAATTACCACTGAGCCTGCATGTTAAACTTTTTCATTTTTACAACCCACAGTGCAGCGAAACTCTACCATGTGGCCATGCACATTTTTGGACTGCTCACAACTGCAAGTTCTTTGGAGGACCTGGATGACGTTGTTCAAAGTGCTGCTGCTGTGTTCTCAAGTCCATCCAGTGGGGCCAATGTTGAGAATCATTTCAACAACCTCCAGTTATGGCTGAAAGAGCGAGAACTCAGTTGGATGAGACAGCCAAATCTCAACTGTGTGCTGAAGACTTAACGGTAAAACAACTTTTGATAAAGTAAGAACATTTATGTTGTCATTCACACATTTATAGAATATTGATGTTAAAGTCAAGGGGCTGTCTGGTGGCAAGGGTGAAAACTCCTGTTGTCTACAAGACCAGGATTTGATATAAGACTTAGGGGGTCAGACTGCATTCGTGAGCTAGCTAGACATTGTGGTTCACCAAACCTGAAGCTGCCTCCTCAACAAACTAAGGCGACAGGAGCCACCCTGTGCAGAGTGCTGAGTCTGAGCAACACAGAACAAGATCTTTGGTGGACTTCTTGGGGCATGATATCAGAGTGCACAAAAAGTTTTATCACCTTGCTGAAGGAACTTGGCATCTGGCTAAAATCAGTGAGGTACTGATGGCATGTGAACAGAGGAGGCTGGCAGACTTTAAGGGGAAAGGTCTGGACCAAATATCAATGAGCCCTGAAGGTAAGAAATGATTAGATGAGTAAATCTGACAGATATGATTACTTCACACATTTACAAGAGCTGCATCTGTTTGTGTTGAAGATGGATCCGTTTGACAGAAGACGGCTCAGGGATGTCAGCAGAAGATGATGTGAAGGCAGCTTCACTCCAGTTTACATTTCTGTGTCTGATCACAATAAAACACGGATTATATTTGACAGTTTTAGAGTTACATCCTGAATCCACGCTCAGCAGTTCTACTCATCTCTACATGCTGCCCTGTATTTGACCTGTGAACATTTTATTCCCCTTTCTGTCATTTTAGGAGGAACTTCCTGAACCCAAGTCCATGAGGACTCTTTGGACTTTGGAGACCAGCAAAGTGCAGAAGGTGCACGAGAGCTCTTTTTTCTACATGTAGTCATGTGATAGGTGATAATAGATGGTCAAAAGAAAAAAAAAACAAGAAAGAAGGAAGAAAGAGTCTGATGAACAGGGAACTAAGAGAAAGGCTTTAGAGGATCACCTGGATGAACCAGAAAAGAAAAGAAAAACTGTCCAAGAGGTTTCTGAATGTCTGGCTAGAGACTTGGACAGGCTTGAAGAAGAGGCAGAGGGCAATGTGGGCACTCAGATGGCCCAGCTCATCTCAAATCAAATCATCTGAGGAGGAACTACAATGAAAAAGTGGCAGAGCTCAAGAATATTGTGGAAGAGATCGCAGCCACAGGACAAGAGTTCAGATAGTTAATGTGTGTATTCACACACAGGAAAACACACACACAATGGCTGCTGGAGTTCCCAGCCAGCAGCCATTGTTTTAAGTTAGATTACGTGTTTTGTATTCCAATGTGAAAGAGTTATGAATAAATTGCGGGCCTCCAGTTTTCCTTCAAGTCTTTTGTACTTTTTTGCCAGCATCGATACGAAATGGGTCTTAAATTGTATACATTGTGGTCTTTAAATAGTCTTGAAAAGTCTTACATTTAGCTTGTTGATACCGACAGAGACCCTGTTCATATATATATGTATATATATATATATATATATATATATATATATATATATATATATATATATATATATATATATATATATATATATATGTATATACACACACACACACACACACACATGTACATATAAACACACTATATACACAAATCAAATAATTATTTTTAAATCCTGTTCCTGTTATTAATGTCTGTCACCATTGTATATTGTTTATATGACTATCATAGTAAGGGTGGGAATTGCTAAGACTTTATTGATACCAATGCTATTAACAATCCTGCTAATTAATCCAATTCTTTAATGATTTCCTTACAGATTTTCCGAGTGCAAACAGTCTTCCAACAGATGAGAATTTTGTTGAAAGGAAAGGCTCTGTGTTCAGGGAATGTTCCCCACAGCTACAGTCTGGAGAGGTTGTGTGGATTGACCTTGGCAGCAGTTGTATGGAAATTGCCTTGCCTGAATTTCCCTCCAGTCTGGTGCTTCAAAGGAAGAGCTTTACTTTGAGGGCAGTCATTGCTTTTCAAAGAGGCTTGACCCAGGATGCTCTGGGACATTATGTGGCATACTGCCAGAGGACTGCAAGTGTCTGGGAGATGTATGATGACCTGGAAAGCAGAGTGACAGTAGCACCAGAAAACACAAAGATCTGCCCCCATGCTGTGTTCTACACTAAGCATATGAATGGGATACAAATATGTATTAATTATAGTTTTAAGATGTATTAAAACAAAAAAATAATAAAGCCATGCAGAATAATTATGTTGCTCTAACCTTCCAGAGATTTGATAATAAAATAGTGAATAAACAACTTTTTACAGGCATTTTGATGGACACCTATGTAAGCACATGGCTTTGATATGAAGATTTCAGACTCATTTTTTAAATATTTTTTTTAGTTACTTTGAATTATTAATTGTTTCCAAAGGTCATACAATTGGAGATGTAACCCCAAGCACACCTCACCCTAAAATTATCAATGTTTCAGAGAGCAAACCTTGATATGCAGCAGTTAGGTTAATCAGGGGTACTCCTTTGTGAAATAATTTTCTGCACTTGTTCTTCTTACAGAAAAGAACAAAATGACTCCCTAAATCTTGGCTACACTGCACAGACAGTTTATATTGTCCACAAATGCAACAAATTTGCCATAATACTCAGAACAAAGTTGTTCCGTTTAGTTTATTCATTGGTAAACAAGACAAATGTAGAATAACACCCAACTAGTTGATAATCCGTTTTATTGAGAGTTGAAGAGTTTGTTACCCAGTTTTTTTGGTTACACACCTAAGACTTATCTGTCATTATCACATGAAAACTCTCTCAAAATTGATCAAATGCGGAAATCTTTGACAAGGCCTTACATAAGACAACATATCATTTTAATATATAAAATTATTTTTGAATCTCAACTTTTTAAAAAATTTCTTAAGCCACTGGAAAACAGAAAAACAATGACATCACATCACTGACCCAGTGATCAACGATGATTTACTGCAGCTTTGGCATGAATAATGTAAATATAATAAAAGTGTTACACTATTCTGTAGATGTTTTGCAGAATTGTAGATGCAACACATGTTACACTCCCCATTCCGAAAGTAACTGTTAAATACCAACAGCGGAGGTTATCTGAACAGTGAAAACTGTATCATTAAAGTTTTTTCTGTAGGCTAGCAAACACGCTGCAATAGTATAACATACACTCAACAAAAATATAAACGCAACACTTTTGTTTTTGCTCCCATTTTTCATGAGATGGACTTAAAGATCTAAAATTCATTCCATATATACAATGTTACCATTTCTTTCAAACATTGTTCACAAATCTGTCTAAATGTGTGATAGTGAGCACTTCTGCTTTGCTGAGATAATCCATCCCACCTCACAGGTGTGCCACATCAAGATGCTCATCAGACACCATGATTAGTGCACAGGTGTGCCTTAGACTGTCCACAATAAAAGGCCACCCTGAAATGTGCATTTTTTTTTGCTTTATTGGGGGTCTGGGGACTCAGAACCAGTCAGTATCTGGTGTGACCACCATTTGCCTCATGCAGTGCAACACATCTTCTTTGCATAGAGTTTATCAGATTGTCAATTGTGGCCTGTGGAATGTTGGTCCACTCCTCTTCAATGGCTGTGCGAAGTTGCTGGATATTGGTGGGAACTGGTACACGCTGTCGTATATACGCACATCCCAAACATGCTCAATGGGTGACATGTCCGGTGAGTATGCTGGCCATGCAAGAACTGGGACATTTTCAGCTTCCAAGAATTGTGTACAGATCCTTGCAACATGGGGCCGTGCATTATCTTGCTGAAACATGAGGTGATGTTCATGGATGTATGGCACAACAATGGGCCTCAGGATCTCATCACAGTATCTGTGCGCATTCAAAATGCCATCAATAAAATGCACCTGTGTTCTTGTTCTGTGACCTGTGGTTGTGAGGCCGGTTGGATGTACTGCCATGTTCTCTGAAACGCCTTTGGAGACGGCTTATGGTGGAGAAATGAACATTCAATGCACAAGCAATAGATCTGGTTGACATTCCTGCTGTCAGTATGCCAATTGCACAATGCTTGCGACATATGTGGCATTTTGCTGTGAGACAAAACTGCACATTTCAGGGTGGCCTTTTATTGTGGACAGTCTAAGGTACACCTGTGCACTAATCATGGTGTCTGATCAGCATCTTGATGTGGCACACCTGTGAGGTGGGATGGATTATCTCAGCAAAGCAGAAGTGCTCACTATCAAACATTTAGACAGATTTGTGAACAACATTTGAAAGAAATGGTAATATTGTTTATCTGGAATGAATTTTAGATCTTTGAGTCCATCTCATGAAAAATGGGAGCAAAAACAAAAGTGTTGCGTTTATGTTTTTGTTGAGTGTACATATTTATATTGTAAAATTCACTTAATTCATTGGGGAAAATTCTTTGAACACATATTCATTCATATATGGTAATACTAATGCTAAAGTAATAAAAATATTAAAAGTATTCCATATTTAATATTAAGTGACCCTTTTCTTAAATTACTTCAGAATAAAACCAGGACTGAGAGTCAGTGTTTTGAGTCAGTCCAGGCCAGCCACTGTCAGAATCACAAGAGATATAAGGTCTTCTCTAACAATCATCAGTGCACCTGTAATGCTCTAACCTTTCTAGCATACCTAACTGAGGGCTGTCAATTCACCAGTTCTTTACTTGATAGAGTCCTGGCACAGGGAGACTCGTTGTATGTCAGAATCAAACAGCAGCTGATTCACGACAAAACCTTCCAGAGTAACCACCTGACAGTCGAGGAGATGCCAAAGCAAGTCCTCACAGACAGACATCTGTACAATGTCGACATGGGTGACGTCAGTTGTGGTTGTCTGAAAGCCAAATCATCCAGCCCTGCAAGACAGCAGTGGTGGCTGCCACTCGCCTCCCAGCTGGGGTGTCTGTCAGCAGAAGTCAGCCAGGCTTTAATCCTAACCGCTCCAGAGTGCATTGCAGTTTTCCGAGATTACAAGTCAGGTAAGTATGGAGTCTTCAATTTGCACACAACACCTGTCTGAAACTGCTCTCTATGCATTGCACTCAGACACTGGGACAGCTATCTCAGAAAAACTTGAGGAGGGCGTGAAAAGTTGCTCAGCTGTCCCACAACAATCCATAAATCTCTTCAAATACTGTACCAATGTCCATGATAATTGGTCTGAATCTGCTCTACATGTATTGCATTCAAACAGTGGGACAGCTGTCTCAGACAAACTTGAGGGCGTGAAAAGTTACTCAGCTATCCCACGAGTGAAGCTCTCCAAAATAGGTAAACACCGAAGACAAAAAGCCAAGAGGAGAGCATATCAACAACAAGCATCAGCAACAAAGAAAGTAGTGTCTAATGGACTGAGACGGATGAATAAAACTCAAGATCAAAGGATGAGGTATGCCTCTTGTGCTGAATTTCACCTGAAAAGAATTCAGGCACAGAAGGCTCTGTATGTTGATGACAGCCATCGCAGACAATGGCTGTCATCATTTAAAAGTTACTATGACAGATGTAAAACGCAAATGAAGGAACAATTTGTGAAGCGATATCATTCAGATCCTGCTTCTCAGATCAGAGTAAAGACACGTCTTGCCCAGAGGTACAGTATGGATCCGACTTTTAGAAGCAGACAGAAAACTTTGTCAAGTCAATACTTTGCCAAGTGGTACAGTACAGATCCTACTTTTCAGAGCAGATGGAAGAGTTTGTCCAGACAACGACTCGCCCGGAGTTACAAGATGGACCCAGAGTTCAGGCTACATCACATCCTGCCTCAGAAAACACAAGTTCAACACCAACGCTGGCTTTAAACTTCGTGTTAAATGGCAGAGAGCACTGAGCATCAAGAGGAAATACCCGCACCTGGTAGCCCCTCGACAGCCAGTGCTTAATTCCCTGATGGCAGCATTAATAGCAGCATTCCGTGAAAATGTCAGTCATGGACGGACATATGTCTGCACTGTCTGCCACAGAACAATGTTTCTGAACCAAGTCAAGCCATGTAAGAGAGAGAAATACTCTGCCAACGTTCCAGTGGCACAGGCTTGCTTGACCGGAAGCTACGTTCATGTTTGTGACACTGAGTGCTCTTCCCCTTTCTCTCTTCCAGCAGAGAGACTGCAGGAGTGGATCTGTCACACCTGTGACAGCCACCTCATCAGAGGGAAGATCCCAACACATGCTCTAGCAAACAATTTGGAGTTGGCAACCATTCCCCTGGAGCTGGCCAAACTCAATGTGCTGGAGAGACAGCTCATTGCCAAAATTCTACCGTTTGCGAAAATCATCGCCTTACCGAAAGGACAGCAGTGAGCAGTCAAAGGAGTTGTTGTGTGTGTTCCGTTGGAGGTGGAAAGCAATGTTAACAGTCTTCCGCGTTCCAACACAGATGCACAGCTACTGCAGGTGAAACTCAAACGTCACATTCGTTTCAAAGGCTACCAGCACTTTTACACTGTCAACATGACAAACGTGCTGGCAGCCTTGGAAAAACTCAGAGAGCAGCACTCTGAATATGGGGACATGACCATCAACGAGGAGGCCACGTTCAAAAACTTCTTCCATGCCGACGACGGAGAATCACAGTGGGGAGAGGACAGCGTGCTCGACGAGGACCTGCTAAAGGCACGCACTAAAGACAGACATGTCGTGCTAAATTCCATGCTCCAGAACAAAGAAGAGTTGGGGAGATTGATTCAGACTTGAGAGGCTACATGTTTCACGCCAAGTGTGACATTCTGCGTAGCAACCCCATCACGGTGATGCGGATGTTTGAAAAAGCGGGTCGACTCTCTGATGTCGGATCTAATCCGATGCAGCCTAGAGGTGAGGTAGAGGATTACTTCTATCGTGTGGAGTTTCAGGCCAGGGGAAGCCCATACATTCACATGTTGGTCTGGGTTAGAAATGCTCCTGTCTACAGCGATGACTCTGACTTTGTGGTTTGTCAGTTCACTGACAGATACATCACCTGTCAGATGTCTGACCCCGAGAAAGACTCTGAGCTCTTCAACACTGTCTCAGAGTTCCAGGTTCATAGCAGGACCCATTCGACGGCATGCAGACGAGGCAATGTTGCATGTTGCTTTGGGTTCTCCAAGCTGCCCATGGATGTTATGTAGATCACCAAGCCATATGAGTTCTCTTTGGAAGAAGGTCAAGACCTGAAAGAGCAGAACAAGAGATGGAAAGAACGACTCCAAGGGCAGCAAAAAGAAGCCAAGGCGGGCCTTGAGGTCATGAGAAATTGCCTCATGGATTGGAATGCCTCATTCGAGAGCTTGTCAGAACTCCTCCGCCATTGCAACCTGGAGCCCAGGGCGTACATGAAGTATCCTGAAAATCTGACTAGCGGTAGCGTGGTCCTACTCAAGCGACCTCCTAACAGTTGTTGGGTGAATGCGTATCAGTCTGCGCCATGTACATGATGTCATACATCACCAAACCGGAGCATGAGATGTCCGAGGTGTCGAACTCAGTCATCCAGACAGGCAGAGAGTCTGACATCAACCAGAGGACTAGTTGGTGACCATCATGCAAGCATACGCTCAGGATAGGTGTCCATAACCTTTTGGGCATCATAAATTCTTGTTTGCCTCCAACTTCACCACAATTTGTCTTTGGTCTAAAGCCATGCTGCTGTCACAAACTGTTGATGATGACAGCTGGAAGCACAACCCAAATCCTCATTTTTTTTTTAATGCATTTGCAATTTTGTGCTTGTTATTTGGGATCTAAGTAGATGAGACGGAGAGGTTTTTTTGAATGTTGTAATTTTTTATTTATGGTTTCTTTTTTTTGCCTAAATTTCATGTTAATGGTGCAGATATGTGTACAATTACAGACATAGATTTTTTTGGCTTTTTCTTTGGCCTCACGAGGTGTACATAACTTTTTGACTATCACAAATTTTTTATTAATCATAAATTATTATTGAACTCCATCTTCATCACACAAGACTTCATTTTTTAGTTAGAGTCACCCTTCTCTCACAAACTGTTCATGATGACAGCAAATTCAATAAAGAAACACCATGTGACTCTTTGAATTTTATACTAATACCAGAGGTGTATTTTATTTATGTTCTATGGATAACTCTTATCTAACAATTACAGATCATGTAAAATCATAATTTTATCTGAAATTACTGCAATAAATGATGACATATGTTTAAATAAGGACAGTGGGTCTTGTTGAACATGATGAGGTGGACAGTGGAATAAAAAATTAGATTATGGGGACTGCTGACTGGGAAAAGGGATGAGATTAAATAAATCCTGGAACTTAGCCTGGTCTGGATCAGGCTAGAGTTACAGAATAAATCTCCATGGTAATATATATCAAAACATATCCAAGTTCCTCCTATCTAACTTTTGTGCAACCAGATCCTGGATTAATTGATCCAGGATAACCAAGAGATCCCGGCTTAATCCCTTATCCTGGTTTTGTGCAACAGGCCCCTGTAGTACATGCCGGAAGGGATGTGTGATCGAGCTTTTGAAGAGATGTTCGTCATTAGTGTGGCTTTAGTGTCACAACCATAGACTGTAAAAAACATGGATGCCATGTCGCTAGCATGTCGCTAGGCTAGTGAAACTTCAAAAAATTAATACATCTCGTAGGCATATTTCTCCTACCCGTAGCTGTGCTGATATGAAAGTATTATTGGGCTGTGTTTTTTCCAAGTCCTCTTTTTTTCTGAAAAGTTTCTTTTTCATCAGTTTTAAGAGTTTAGAAATAACCATGGTTTACGGCAGTTTCACAATGATTGTGTACGGCGTATGCTGCAGAGTTTTGCAACCCTTTACGACAGCTGCGTCTAAATATGGTCCAGATTCTCGACTGGCTGCATAATTGCGGCGCCCTGACCTGAGATATTATGGCTTCAAAACCATTACATGATAGAAGGTGGAGCCACGCTATCCAGTTCTTATAATACATCCATGGTCACAACAGTTACCAACAATTACATCATCGCAGTTATTATTTTCCATATATAACACATTTAGATATACCAAACATCATTTAAATCAAATCAAAACATTCTTGCTGAAGTAAGAGCTGTAGTTCAAAGTAGAGGAGATCACCATTCATGTTTTATTATGACTTGGTTGGTAGATGTCATTACTTGATGGCATTTGCTTTATTTTCAATCAGAAAGTCCTGTAAAATATTTTAATTAATAAGTCTTAAAAAATATGACCTGTAGTATGAATTTCATATGACTCTTTATATTTGATGTGATTTTGAAGACGTAACTTCTCAGCATGGGGAAGTTATTCAATTTTCTTTCACACTATTCCTCTGATATGGTAACTTGGCGATGGTCCTTAAGCCGTCGAACGATCAAACAGCGTATTGAGACCAACTGAAGTCGCATGAAGGCTCGTTTGGAGGAAAACGCTCACAGTCTTCATTACAGTGATCAAAAAGAGGGTCGGGTTTGGACGTTCTTTTGTTGATGAGTTATTGAGCCGCAAAGTCCAAATCTGTGAATATCTTTCTAACTTTACTCAGATAGATGTTCCTCGTTTCATCTGAAAAGATTTATGACTTGATTCTCGTAATTTTTCAACTTTATTCTCGCAACTTTTCAACTTTATTCTCATTACCTTTCAACTTTATTCTCGTTATTTATGAGATTATTCTCGTAACTGTACCACTTTATTCTCATAGCCTTACTTATTTTTGGTTTACAACATGGCCCTGATCCGCAGTTGTACAAACTGCCTTACCCTAAACTGTGATAAACATGACTGACTGTATTTTCTTTTTGACAAGCAGCATAGACCCAATCAGACCAACCAAGATCTGGGTATGTGCAATATCATCTCAGCAGGAAATGGGGTTTATTCTGAAATTTCCCTATGTTGTGTTAATTGAATTGCATACACTGAAGTTTATTAAATACTAATGGACATTAATTTTAGATTAAAATAATATTTATTTAATGACTAAATTTCACTTGTTAATTAGGACACCACCTGCCATTATACTGCATATATAGAAGGAACATTTTAGTTAAATAAATAAGACAAATTAAATCAAATAATTCAGTCTCTTCTAAAACCAATGAATTCTCTCTGAGAGAGTCTGAATAAAGCACCCAAAACATTAATTTAGATTTATAAGGATTTTGATTAAAAAACAGGACAATTTAACATTGATAACTGGCACACAAAACTAGAAAAGCACTCTGAGAGCACAGACCTCTGCCAAGCAGCTCAGTTCCACCCAACATTATAGTCCTATATTTATTTTATATCCACATTGTGGAATGAAAAATATCAATCTGCAGGATGTGTGAACATTGTTGACATAAACATCATCCCATAGACTGACCGAGTCAGAATCTCTGTACCTCGTTGACTGACCCAATGTGCTGCTGTTTGTTCAGATATTGGTGTTGTGCACGCCGCAGCGTTAGTTTTTACTCACACATACAGACCTCTGCTATGATGGATCATTTCCATATTGACATTATCAGCTTCCTTGTTTTGAGGGATTAGATGGCACATTTGGAGAGACTGTGAGTGAGCAGAGCTGCCACGTTTGTTTCTATAATGTTAACAGGCTCACAGTAATGTGACGAGTAGCTGTGAGCTGTGAAGGACTGAGATATTTAATACAATTTCAGGAGGGTCTGCTAAGAAACCAACAGCCAATAAACCAACATCCAGTAACAGTGATGGCCTTTCTCCATCCATAATGGCTACCATCACCCATTCAATAACTAAATTAATCATTTAAAGTCAGATAGCCTACCTTACAGTGTTACATTGCATTGTTTAATTTGTTTTTCCTGTTGATTGCAACACCAATCATGTACATACTGAACAGTATTTTTGTAAAGCTAAATCAGGTTAATGTCTAAAATACAATACATTTGGTTCTAGAGTAAAACATGTGGTCCCAAACAACTCTTTAAATACTGTAATTATAACAGGCTGCTTGGTCTTTCTTTGTCTATAAATGTGTCAGGAAATGTCCTTTTGACAATTTCTTTTCATCCTATGTTGATGAGAAATAAACAAGTCTGGCAAGAATTTGGCATTAATATCTTATAAATGCTGTAAACAGTGTGTAATTACAAGAAAAGAAAATTGATATGAATTTTCGACAGGTGTCTCTTTATAAAAATTGTAAATGAACATGTACAAATGTTTTGGAGGTGATAAAAAATGTGAGCATGCACTCAAACATTTTGTGGGCCACAGCATTTAGTGTCCATGTTACAGTTTGTTTTATTAGACCATGTCCATGCGTTTTTATTGACGGTAAGTTCCTGAAGCAGTTCGTGTCCAGATGAAGACAGAGTCCAAGTTTGCACTCCTCACGTCCATGGAGGGATTTTTCTGCTCAGTTTCTTGCTCCTCCACAGGCTAAACCTCTGTCTTTTCTCAATATGATCTCTTTTATTGTTCTTTGAGGGAGTTTTTAAAGATCCTCAACTTGAATTGCTTTCAATTCCCATCCTTAGTCCTAGTCTGTATGTTAACATGTGCACATAATGGCGAATATACAGCAAAAACCGCAAATAAATGGCAAAACACGGCAAGAATAAGGCAAAAGAACAGCAAGGAAAAACTCCAGAGTTATACTAATGCTATTATTAAGAATACTTGTACACTGTTACTCCCAATGAACCACCGGTAAATCACTAACTTAACTTTCAATCATCTCTCTTGCGTTCAAGCGCTGTGCGTCTTGTTGGAGCAGGCATCAGTGTGTATTATGAAATCCCGTTGGGTCGAGCCCTCACTGAGCTCATAGAAATACATTGTAAGGTCCAAGATTTAAGAAAAAAAAAGAGTCTCTTCATGTAAGTCCATGAGAGCGCCTGGGGCGATTTTCAGTCTGAACAATTCGCCCCAAGGGGGCGGGGCTGCTGGTTACACAGTGACAATGCTTGATTAAAGAGTAATATGAAGACTTGGACAGGAACAATCAGGGCACAATAAACTCTTTTCTCTCTCTTTATTTCACATGGCTTAGGGATGGCGGTACGTTATCGTCCACTATGGACCAGCCACTCCTGCTCCATCAGCAGAACGTTTCCTCCTCTCCTCTGTGTCAGTGAGCAGAACTCTGCATGAACAGCTCTCACTGCTGATTGGCTGATCTGCTGTGCCTCTGTGTGTGACCAGCAGTGTTGGGCACGTTACTTTAAAAAAAATTAGTTATAGTAGTTAGTTATAGTTACAAGTTAGTTTCCCAAAAAAGTAACTGAATTACTAATGGAATTACTCCTTCATGAATGTAATTAGTTACCAGGTAAAGAGCTTTTACTGCTTGAGCTGTGTGTCTCCATCTCTGTGTCAGTTTCAAAGTCATATTTCTTCTTTTTTGTCTCTTAGTTTACTTATTAAACATCCTTTTTTAGAGGTGGAACATCCTTCCTTTATACAGAAGTGAAGAGAGGGGCAGCTCCAGTCTGGGTCTGGCTGAGTGAGGCAGGTCGGATAGCAGCTGCTTGACATCGTCACATAGTAATGCGCCCCATTTCACTGTGGGTAACGGTAACGTAGTTGTAACATTTGAAAAAGTCATTAATTAGATTACCTTTACTGAGAAAAAAATTCTAACACCATTACTGCACCCACTTTAGATGACTATTTCTAGAGGATATTTTTTATTTCTTTTCTCATCTGCTTTTCTTGCTGTTTTTAAAGTTTTTACACTGTCTTGTTTTTTTTCACCCCATTTTTATCTTTTCTTATTTTTTTATCTTTACCTTATCTTCTTTTATCTTGCTGTATGATTTGCATACGTAGACTACTTATAATGTCCGACATCTCTATCCGTCCCACGCTTGCTTAAATATGTTTTCTTAATGATTATTTATTTATTTATGTTGTTGATGGACTGTATGAATGCATATACACTGGGAAGCTACAAAAGAATTGCCCCTTGTGGGATAAATAAAGTTGTCTGAATCTGAATCCTCCTAACACTGGAGACCAGAGCTTGTGACCAATCAGATGGTGCCGTGGGTGGGACAAAATAAAGCCCAGTCTTAAGTAATGGGACTCCATCAAAAGCTTAAATGTGTTTTTGTGACATCAATCTGGATCAGATCAGCATCAAAACGTTTTGGCGTCTTCCTTGGACCAAACCACACCTCTGGTAAAATTTTCATGTAAATCCATCCAGTAGTTTTGGCATAATCATGTAATAGGCAAACAAACAGATGGATAGACTCTGGAGAAAACATATCCTCCTTGGTGGAGTTTTATAAAATAAAGAAAATAACTGATAATGGTAATAGAGTAATATAAATGGATTAAACAGATGTATTGGCTTAATTTGAGTTTGATGGAACAAGTGAAAATCATATCTATTATACTGTGTATTTATCTAGAGAAAAAAATAAAGATAAAAGAAAAGGGTAATAACATGGGAGATTAAATCAGGTTCTTAAATTTGGAGAAAATATCTGTCTTGAAATCGTTCTCTATCACAGATAAGGTGCACCATATAGTGTGTTCACCATTTTGTAGTATCCCTTGAATTCTTAGCAGTAAAGTTAATTCACTATATAGTGCACTATAAAATACCCACAATGCACAACAAATGTAAGCGTACATATGATGTACTCTATACTGTGCCCCTGTATACTACATTGCATAACTTGCATTGCATAGCTTTACTGCCACAATTTTTGAAATTTTAGAACAGCTCTTCATAAAACAGAATTTTATTTAAAATAATATTTTAAACGAACATCAATATGGATTCAGAAAGAATAGAACAACTACATATGCAGTGATGACAATGACCATGAAATGGTTGATGCAGTTATAACTAGAAAAGCTTCCAGGTTACTTCCGTGTTATTAGGCCCATAGAGCAGGCGCAGTTGTGTCATCTCCCATGATGCTTCACGTCAATGCGAACGAGCAAAGCGTGGTCTTGATGAAGTGACACGCGGCCACGACAAAAATCTACCACTGAAGAAATTTACAGTATGAGAGGTGTACACAGTTAAATAATGGACTTTAGGGCACATGATCTGACTACAATGTAATGTAATTACATTATATACGTAATAAGTTTTTGTAATTATAATGTAAAATGAGTGATTTTTATTTGATGACTTTCTATATCTGACCGTATTCTAAAATCATGGGATTACCCCCAATAGAAAAGCTGTTGTGGACCATAGCAGTCCCTCAGCCAAATAAATCAGAGTAATTAATTCATTTAATTAATCCCATATGTGAGAGATGACTGCTTATCAGATCAAGTTTCTGCATGATTCAAAGGTATTACCTTTTTTCATGGACATATTAATGAGGCTTTCGCTGTAAATGTTATTCAGTTCTTAACAATGCATAAATTCCTTGTGTTACCCATTCATTTTCTCTTTTTATTTTTCTGATAGGCAGTCTGATAGTCTTTAGATGAACCATGGATGGAACCCAGGGATGAGACCGAGATTAAGACTGGCTTCTCTGATAATGTTAAGTGATGTTCTGCTCCTTTTGGTTTGGTCAGAATCTACTTTATTAACTCTTGAGGCAAAGTTCAAGTCATCAGAGGTCAAATTGGCTCTGTCAGAATCAAATTGGTACACCAGAGGTTTTACTGTTAATTTCTTAAACTGTAATTGCTTCAAAAACAAATAATGCATGAAAATAAATTTTGTCCGTAATCATTAACAAAGTCAAGGCTGTAGTAATCATTACCTCAAATACTCCACTTTGTGGCTTATTTTATAAAAACATGCATATTTTAGGTTTTTTAACGATTGAAAAATTCGACTTTTTAAAACAAAAAGTTGTAAAAACATATTTTACATAAAAAATAATTCACATTTTTATATCTATGATTAGGTCATGAGTTGTTAAAGATTTAAAGCAGTAAAAAGTAGAAAAAATAAGACAACATTTCTGTTACACTGTCATGAGAGGAGAGATTTTGGCACACAAGGGACTTTAATGTTAAATGCTTAAATAAACTCTAATTGTTCCTAAAACAAATAATGCCTCAAAATCAATTTAGTTAGAAATTATTGATCTTGTTTAGGCTGTATTAACCTCACCCCAAATACTCTACTCTGAGACTTTTTTTTTTTTTTTTAATTACATATTTTTGGTTTTTTCCCCATCAAAACAACAGGGTTTTTTGTGACAAAAAGTGTAAAAAAAACCAAAAACTTAAGGAATATTAAAAAAAAACCTTTATATTCATGATAAGGTCATGAGTTGTTGAAAAGATTTTAAGCTGTGAAATTGAAAAAAAATGTTCCATTTTTATGACAGGAACAGTTTTGACACTCGAGGACTTTAGTATGTATTATTTATTAGGTGCCTTAAGGGTTAAGCTAATGACCATGTTCTAATGAATACTGTACGTGGGTCAAAATTACGTTTATCCATTTAGTTATGTATTTATTACAAGGCCATATTGCCCTGGTGTCTATTTTTCTGTCTGGGATTCAAATGGTTTTGTAGACTATTGAACCACTGTCACTGTCATGAAAACACTTCGTAAATATGTCGACAACAGTGCATTTTAATAAAACTGTCAATGATAGTGATGTTTCAGCAATATCATTCATACAAATGAACAAATGAAAATACTAAATTTGTAATAAAATGAACTTTATGAAAACACAGCATTGGGGGTGAACAGTGTGATGAAACTACTGAACTAAAAGTGAACTAATGTGAACAAAAATATAGAGGCAGCGAAATAAACAAATACAACAGAAAAGACACAAAAAGTCACCCTCACCTTCCCTGGTCCGCCGAATGCATAAAAAACCCCAGTAAAAATCACTATCAGGTGGTCTAAACAACAACATCAAATAAAATGACAATAATGATAAGTACCTCACCTGATAGTGATTTTCAAGGACCTCAGAAATATTTTTCAAAAAAATATAATTTCCCAAAGTGGAAAAATGAACTTAATCGCGCAGGTATAGACCAGGGCTGTCAAATCTGATGTGAGGGTGACTTATAACAGGACCCCCCAAACCGTGAACAAACGTGTTCATCCCACTGTTCACCCGTTTTCGTGCTTTATTGATCCATCCTGGCCTGGCCAACACCCATCGCCACCTTTCAGTGATGTCTGACCAGACCAGGACCAGATCAGGGAACCTCTGGTGGAGGGACTGCAGGTCTTTCTTCATCCTCTCCACCAGATCCACGCTCTTCAGCTTTCCCAGGTCATTGCCCCCACAGGCAATGACCATGACATCGGGGGCTCTTCTTCCCCTGAGGGCCTGGTCAATGAAGGGGAGAAGCCGATCCCACCTCAGGACACCCCAGCTGAACCACTGAACGGAGGCATCCAGGCCGAGGTTTCTTTCGATGGTGCTCCTGGCTCTTTCTTCTCCCCTTCGGACATAACTATCCCCGACGTTCCGTTCACTTTTCTCTGTGGAAGTATTGTTTGCAGCCTTTCAGAGAATATTAAAACAATTACCTGTAAAAATGTTTCATGCTGCTCAGATCTGTATAACTTACTGGAATATTCTGTTGTCCGTGCTTCCATTTTTCTTGATTCACACTGAAAGATAATTAAAGTTTCCGTATTCATTTTAGGTTTGCTTCTTAAATGTATGTAGCTAGCGAACAACTTCAACATCATGTAGCCTCAGATTATGTCAATAAGATATTATCAATAAGTTCAGATGTATAATAAGGTCATGGCTCAGACACAGTTGTGCTGAGAAATGTTAAATTGAAACAGAGTTAAAACTTGAATTTTGACATTATAATATCAGAATTGTGTTAAATGTAAAATGAAAAGCATACCTCTCCAGATTCCCTCAAAAATACAGCTGTACAGTAGGCTGTAGCCACAGTATTGACAGTGGGGGAGGGGCCGGATGATTGACAGCAAGATCAAAATTTAAAGAATGCACAAACTTGGCAAACGTCCTGTGCTGCCATCAACTGAATTAACCAAACTGATGACGAAGGCCAACAGTTGTTTTGGTAAGATAGTGTCAAACAAACATATTTTAAAGACATTTATGAATCAATATTTTTCTTTTATCTGCCCTCATAACACACCCTCCTCTGTACTGTCAGACAAATGCTAGCTAGCACGACTGCTGGGGTGATGATGGTCACGGTGATCACAGTGATAAACTGGAGGAAATGACTCATGGAAATAGTCCTATATAATAGTTGTGGGCGATATCTACATATTTTCATTTATATCGATGTATTTCTATACGAGATATAAGATGGGGCAAAATTGATTGTATCAGTTTACTTTATTTTGCATTGAAATAGTAATTCATGTCTTCCTATGGGACGGTAATTTGCACCTATTCCTCTCCCAGTGTCTCAGGCTACCTCCTCCGCCTCCACTCCAGCGTGGCTAACTCATGGATGTATTATAAGGTCTTATTTTACGGGCTAACTCAGCGACCTTCTCGTTAAATCTAACGACTTTCAAACTCTCTTAGCGACTGTTTTGTCAGTTTTGAGCGGAGGGGAGTCACCACTTCATGTCCACACGCTCTGTTTACAGAATTGATGAAATTTGCATAGAGATGCACTTAAATCTGTTAGCACATTTAATTATTTGCAGAATTGTCAGCCTCAGTGGAAAAGTGTTTACTGTTACTCAGAATCAGAAATAGTTTATTAATTTCAAAGGTGTAAATTCCATTCTTCACTCTTTTCCCCGGAGTGATGCCCCTCTACCTCCAATCTCTGTTGGGAGAAAAATCTTAATTATTTCAACTGGAACATGACAAATGTGTTGTTATTGATCTTTATTGTACTTTATCAATTTCTTCAAGTAAAGTTTCTCATTCTATCAAGTCTCTCTATTATTATTATTACTGTCTAAAAAATATATTATATGAATGTATTATTTAAAACACCATAAATACTTTTGAACATACACATAGCCCTGCAGTACCTTTGTAGTTGAGTCGAGCTTCAAGATTCTGCCATAATTTGAAGAAATGACACCTTTCCTCTCACCTATATAGCATGTTAGTGCGTCATTAGACCTCCTCAGGAAGACGCTGATCTGTTCCCCCACCTCTGCACACTTGAACCAAAACATGTTCCTTTTTTGGGGATCAGCAGTTTTGGATTCCCGTAAGCAACACTTAACATGTCACGTTGACCAAACAGACAAACAATTCCAAACATGGATAAGGAACACTTAGCTTTTGGCATAGCGAATTGACCAGATGTTTCCTGCTGTTCAAGGCTTTCAAGGTCTATTCTGCTACTACAGTGACCCAGTATTTTATTGCCATTGACTGTTCCAGCGAAAGGGGGTTAAATGGTCGTGGCTGCTGGCAGTGGGCCTCCACACAGTGTGTTAGAGTACTCCTCTTCTCCTGAAGCTCACAGTCAGACAGGTACTCGATGGTCCACCCTGCCCTCTCCTCACTGTGTGCCTCCTCTAATGCCTGCTGGAGGTAGCTGGAGCTGTTTCCCAGAGTTGGAGGCTTAAGCAGAGTCACACACTTCCTGTCCAGGGCATGTTGTGTTGGTAAAACTGCAGAAATTTCAATGAGTCTGTCTTTTAACTGATTGATGAATGATTCTGCTGTGAGTATCATTAATCCAACTTCAGTATAAACACAGGAGCTGGAGTATCTGGTGGGGAAGTGCAAAATAAAAGCCAACATAATTGTCAAATGTTTAAAATACTTCCTGCAAATTCAGATTAAAATTAAGAGGAAGCTACCTGTTTCCACAGACTCATGTCACTCCAGACTGACATTACTCAACCCCAAAGAGTCGGTCATAAACTTAAAGGAAGTTCTAACGTGGGTTTACAAAATGAAAGCCCTCTAATATCTCAATGTGATTATCAATTTGAAGAGAGTTTTTTAAGTAGTCCCAGTGGATCACAATCTAAAAATACAGTTTTTAGATCATCACTGGAACCTACACTGAAAAAAAATAAACATTGGTTGAACTTAAAAAAATTGAGGTAATCATTCACATCTAATATTTTTTGGTTGACCCAATGTAAAATAACGTCTTCAGTTTAATCTAATTTCTTTTAATCCAATTATTTTCTGACAGTGAGGCAAACTAATTATTTTGAGTTGAACTAAATTAAAAACAAACATTGTCTTCATTGATTTAATGTAAATATTCTGTTCAGGGTAACCTAAAATGATTAATTACATTTAATGTAAATAAACATTAAAGCAAACAAATTCTATTAAATTACCCTAAATTAATAAATATACACTTTTTACAGTATACAATATGCAGAAACTAATTTTTAAAAATGCTTAAAACATATTTGGAAAAAATGAAGAAAAACGTCATAATTATTTTACAAGAAATGTATTTATTGGTCCATTGTTTTGAAACATTTTTTTGCTGTGAAACATGCAAACTTGAAAACATGTCCACTCTGGTGAACTGAGCAAGTACAGTAAAATTGTTCCTACTGCAATACAAATTCAATTACTTTTCTAAAGGATTTGTGGACTCAAAAGTATTTTAAAAGCAAGTAGCCAACTCTGCCCTGGGATGGTTGGTAAACAACTTTGAAAAAACCATCTATAAATACGGAATACTGCAGTGAACATGCATTTGTGTTAATGATTTTTCTTTTCCTCATGCAAAACTCTCAAAAGTGTTGGTGTAGTAACAAAAGTAAACACACTAATGGGGTAATCAAGTGAGTCAGCACAACTTCATTCTGTGTTTTGAGCTGCAAAGCATGGTGCAGTCAATACGCTGGTAATCACTGAACCTTTGCAGACATATCTGTAAATATTACACTGCAAATTCAGTCCTTCAGTGAAAACGGAAGATCTGCTTTTTTTAAAGGATCTGAAATCTTTATGTCAGCTCAGCACATTTCCCCCAACATTTTTAAATAACACTTAATAGACTTCAACCTGAGGGTATTATCTTAAGCTGGGTAAAAGCACTAACAATTGCAATGAACATGTAGTAATGTGACTAGAACCTCCCGCATCAACCCCTCATATATAAAACTGCCTGAATTGTCAACTGGAAATAAATCTACACATAATTAAACCACCAGTAGAAACAAAACAAATGTAGTGAGTCAGCGAAACTAAACTCTGCCTACTCTGAGCTGTACAGCTGGTTGCACAGTTTGTTAACTTCGGGCTCATCTTTTTGCGATCAAGACCCATCAAGACTTTTTGCACAAACTCAAAAGTGGATTCCAATTTTTTTGGATACTTCAGATTAAGTGTGTACATGAGCCCGAAGATCATGGTAAAAGCTGCTGCAACTGAGGGCAAACCATTGAGAACCTCTGTTCCTTCAATGATGATCTGGATGTCTTTGGCTGGGTGGAGAGGACCTTCCCTTCCTGTGATCAAGATGGCCATGGCAGTCTGCTTCAGCTTCTCAGCCTCATTTTCTGGAATATCCTGAGAAAAAAAAATAAATATAAAGATTTTAATGTGTTCCCTCATATCTATGGCTACAGTGGTCACTTTTATACCAAGATTTAACTTTAAAGGAATGTGGTATCCACTGTATTTATAGTGATCAGTCAAATGACCCAAGCACAATTATTTTATCTTATGCGCCATAGAGCAAATGGTGGTACTAGATGCATTCTCCACCTTCACAAAAGTTGCTGCTCTAACTAGAAAAGCACTCTGAGAGCACAGACCTCCGCAAGCACCACAGTCCTCTCCCATATTGTGATTTCCACCATAGGTGTTAGTCCTACCTTTATTTCATCTAAATACTTAAATTCCTTGACCATGAACACATACCATGAGCAACTGGATTCACAATATCTATTTTAGTTCAGTAGTTATTCACCAAAATCACACTTTTCACCATGGCAGATCCAGACAGTGATCCAGATCAACACCAAAATTGAATCACTTCTTCCTTTTCTCATGCTGAACATTTCCTGAAAATTTCATCAAAAATCCATCCATAACTTTTGGAGTTATTTTGTACACAGAAAGACAGACAGACAAACAAACTCTCCCGAAAACATAACCTCCTAGGCAGAGGTAAAAATGTGTGGAACTTTTTGCCTTTCATCTCAAGGTATTTTAATCCATGTCATGATCCTGCTTTTTCTTTAGTCAAGTTCCCCCTTTTGTTCTTGTTTCATGTCTTGTCAAAGTGTTGTTTTATTGTGAAAGTTCACACATCTCTCATTTCTGTAGGTTTTGTTTCCTGCCTGGCATTGTCACACCTGATTCCTGATCGTGCTTCCCCAGCTGTCTCCTCACTCCCAGTCACCTCATTTCCTTAAGCCTTATGTCTTCCCTTGTCTTGTTGCCAGATTTTTGTTCCTTTGTGTCACTGTGCAGTGCTCCCTCTATAAACATAGTTCGCCAACAATGCGTTTTGTTCAGATCTTTCTTTTTGCCTGGTGTTTTTTGATACCTTTGCCTAGCTCTGCCTGCTTTTGTGTACTAGATCTTGGGCTGTTGATAAACCTTGCCTTTAGCCTCACAGACTTGCTTCACCTTCTTATTTAAGTTCTTTTAGTCCTTAGAGTTCAAGCCATGACAATATAACATGATTTATTCAAATCACAAATATCACCTCTACAGTCATAGCCCATTAATGCTACTTTCATATAGTTACCTGTCCAACTCGCTCATTTTTGCATTATGAGCAAGTCTCATAAACTGAGTATGACTGTAACACTGAGGCTTGAGAGATCAAAGACTTTGTATATATTCATGTGTAGCTATATATATGCGCAGTAGCCATTTATGAAACCTAAACATACTGTATAAAAATGTTTTTGCACTCCAGGTTAAAGCCTCTTCCCTATATGTGAGTGAGATGCCCTTACCTGATATTCTTTGATCAGGTGCTCAACAGGTTCCCCCAGGTAGATCATCAGAGATGTGAGGATACACTCTCTTCTTGTGTTGATGTCCAAAGTCTGATTCAGAAAAATTGGTATTAAGTACAATCACAAACAAAACAAAAATAAATATTCAGCATGAATCCCACTGACAAGAAACCCTTCATAGATACCTCATCCAAAAGCTGCAAGACACCAGACGTCTTCTGTCTTACAGCTCCTCCCTTCCGCCTGATGACCTCCAATAGTTTGGCGGAGTGCTGGTCTAACTGTGCCAATAGCTTAGTCTCCAAGGGGACTGTTGTTATTCTCATAAACTCAGCATTGATCTATAAAACAAAAACAGAAGCGCATTCAAGATGAAGCTTGAAAACATATATTTCTTACAGCTACAATCACAGCTGACCACCTGAAAATAAGGACATCATCAATGAAATCGATGCAAAGCAACAAATTTGTACATAAAGTAGACATCAACATGTATATTATGGCCCTGGTTCAATGTTGTATTTTTAAGATGGTATGACATTCAAACCTGAAAAGAAAAAAAAGTAATAAGTTACACTATTGTATTTCCCATAAAAATAAATTCTCAGAAATGTATAAACAGTTATAATTGTTTTTATTTTATCCTGGTTATAAGCTATAAGACTTTTCCTCATGTAGACTGAATTAGTGGTGCAACAGATCATCATTGAGCCACAATCTGTATGGATGTCTCTCCACCTTGTGCATGTTAATGTGAAGGCGGCATGTAAAATCTACACTTGGTCAAGCGCAGTCATTGCTCTGGCAGCAGCTGAGAGGGACTGCAGCATGAGAGAAGGGGACTTGTCTGCCTGTGAATGTTTTGGACAGGGCATCCACTGCTTGTTGAGAAGAGTAAAGGTTGCGTGCGGTGTGAACGCAGCATAAGAACAATATGAGCTTTCACGTCAGTCTCCAAAGTCCAGAAAAGTCACTAGATTTGTCACTAGTTGCTTTTTTTGAAAAGAAAAAAAAAGTCCTCAAGTTGCCAGCACCGCTGCTCACTACATCACAGCAGAGTGGGAGATGAGGGGCCCTGTGCTGCAGACACACCCCCTCCATGAGTTGCAGGCACAAATGTCTGTGTGAAAATAATGTGAACATAGACTGTTTTTTAATTAACTTTCCATGTTTAAAGGAAGAAGATTGCCCCTATGCTGCACTTTAAGTTGTTTTAAAATCATTTAAATGGTCATATTGGACATTTTAAATGGAATGTTGTCTTTTTTTGAGGGGCAGAAGTGTTTTACAAAATAAAAGGAGGATAGTTATATTTGTCTTGTCTTTGCTCTTTTTTTTTGCTGATTCAATAAATGAGCTGATCCATTACTAAAAATTGGGATATGATCCAAACTGTATCTTTTTTGATCCGTTGCATCCCTAGATTGAATAGATCTTTCTCTAAGTGTCATGTCTGTAAAATACACCAAAGTCAGATTTGCAAAAAAAATAGGTGTGCAAAATTAATGAGCAAGTGTGTCAGGGGTGATTTAAATCCAAAAACATACATACTTCTTCCATCTGAAAAAGTGCAGGCCATCTCTCTAAGATTTCTCCAATGCCTGGCTTCTGATGCACTATTTCTTGTCTTCTGTATCCAAAAGTCTTTGCCATCTTCTCTTTAATTGTTTGTCGGTTGTTTCTTTTCTTCAGTTCAGCCAAGAGGGAAATCCTCTCTTGTTCCAGGCTTTCTTCACTCTCACCAAGTGGCAAGGATGGAAAATGGTTGACCTCGGCTCGTCTAGGCCTCTTCAAATTCTTTGCTGGATAGGCCTCTTCTGTAGACTTGGTCTTCAAAGAATTAACAGCGACCTCTGGAGATGTGCCATGTGCTTTAAGTAGAGTCCGATAATTGGCCATTTTTACCTTAAGTCTTTGTTTCCATCCATAGCTCTCATTGAAGGAACCTGGTTCTCTCAGGCATGGGTGCTTACTTGTCAGTGCAACTGCAACGTCACTGAAGTCTGCATCTGTAGGGTATGCTTTGTATTCATAGACCTTCTCAGCGAGTTTCTCCAGTATGTCTGAAAGCATTCTTGAGCCAGGTGTCAGTCTGGATTGGTTTCTTGCATACTCTGCATTTCCTCTCTGTAGTTGAGATTCAGTGTCAAAAGAGAAAAGTGGAATGGGAAAATCTTTTGGCCACTGCTGTGTCCTTAACGAGTCAGGGGAATGGCTCAGCAGCACTGTGTCATCTGTATGGGCAGACCCTGAGAAGGAGTCTTCACTGGTCATTCCAGGTGAAGAGATGCCACTTGTTAAGTTATCAACTGGATACAGGACAACAGTTGAGGAATCTGGATCTAACTGGATAACCTTAATAACTGACAGATCCTTGATGACGCTTGTAGAAGTCAGATTTACAAAGATGTTCCCAAAGTCAGCATCTCTGTACTGTAGCCTTATGTACCCTCCTAATCCACATGCATTCTTGACCTCCTCAATGAGCTCTTCTGTTGAGTTGGGAATCCCATTGCATAGTTCCATTCTGACACTGTCGTCTTCACTCAAGATGACCAGCAATCGAACTGAAGCAATATCTGCCATGGTGCCTTGAGTGAAAGGAGAGAGAGTAAGAGAGGGAAAGACAGTGTTAGTGTGTGTCTGAGGTGTTAGTATGGGTTTATGTTAGTACATGCATGAGTTAGTGGGCTGTGTGAGAGAGCAAGTTAGTTTGTGTGGGATGAGACTGTAATTGTGTGTGTATGTTAGTATGTATAGAACGCATGCATGGACTAGGGCTGAAACGGTTTTAGGAAAAGATCTAACTGGGATTTTTCTAGCAGATATTGCAGTTTCAATTTGATTCAGATTGTCTTCAAATCAAGCTTGGTCAATATTCACACTGTCTGAAATTGCGATTTTAATCTGAAAACAATAAATCATTCAGCCCTAGCACGGAGTGTAATTTGATTTACATAATAATTCTTTAATTCAATTAATTTAACTGTATTTCTCTCCAGGAACAATCGGTACAAGAGAGGATAAGGCCACAGACAAAAATGGTCAGAACTTTATTTTCCTAAATAGTAACATTTTCTCTCAGAAGTTTGATGTTATACTCTAACCATCCTGGGAAAAAAAAGTCACCAATCTGAGAAAAAGTGAAAAAAAGGAAAAAGTCAGGACTCCGAGGAGGTAAAAAGTCATATTCTGGAAAGAGTGTCTGAATTCTTGCGGGAGAAATCTGAAGAGTTTCTGGGGAGCACAATCATAAAAAAAAAAAACTATATCAAATATTTCTATGGCCCTAATCCTCCTTTGCTCAAAAGAATATGAAACTGACAGAATTCACAGAATTCTGACCTTATACGAGTATGTATCATTTGAGAGTTATCAGGCATTCCCCCAACTGTATAGTCAGCCAACGGTAAGGATCAGTCAGCTCGTTCAGCCCAAGAAGTTCCATCTCCATCGTAGAGCAAGTTTTCAGCTCATAGGCCCGGTAATGTTCCCTGTACCATGCACTTAGCTTTCTAACAATGAAAAGCAGCTCATCCTTTACAACAATCATCTGGATTATTTCAGTAAATTCAGGCATTCCTGCCAATGAGCCATGTGAGAGGATCATTCCAGTCCTGTAGTCAAGTCCACTGTAAGTTGCACTTTTCGCTAAGCATACACAACCCAAGTCTGGGTGCCTCTGCTTGATAACAAATGATATGTCCTCTTTCAAAACATCAATGGGTAGGGTTGAAACATTTGATACTTCCAAGGGGGATTTTGGCAAGCTGTGCATGTAGAGGTGATGTGCCATAAGAAACTGATGTCTTTGTGCTAAAGACAACAGAACATTTTTAAAGCAGGCTGTATGCCGCACAACTCTTTTGAAAAAGCTATGCTTCGCTTCCCATAGTGCCACCAGTGGTCCAAACTCAGAGATTAACTGAGGATAATGTTCCAAAAAATGGTGTTTAGGAAGTAAGTTTGACTCTGGAAAAACTTCTTTAAATCGAACTCTGTGCTCAGTGATCTTAAAGTTCAAATATGCAATTGATTCGTCAGTTTGAACTGGAGAAACAACAAGGTCCACAATGTCCTTCAAATCAGCAAGAACTTCCCAGGCTGGTTCATCAGTGGGCACTAACGTCCAATAAGTAGTGGAAAAAATCTCAGTAAACCCCAGTTTTCATGTGCATTTCCACCGATTGTTTTCCTGGATGCAAATGTCTGTGGAACAGGATGGGGGCGATTTGTTCTATCAGTCCATTTATAGGGAAATCTTCAATTGCCTTGTTTAAAGTGGCTAAAGTAAAATACTTCTTAGAAATAAACACAGTCAGACAGAGAGCTATTTCAGAAGGAACAATACCCTCAAACAAATCGTGGACAATATCCGGAGGAAAACCAGTAGTAACACTGAAATGAGCAAGTTTTTCTGACAAAACACATTTACTCTTGACACCACAACAGTTTTCCAAAGAACTTTCTTCAAGTGTTTTAAGATGACTTGAGTGAGTTTCCTCAGTTCTCCGAAGGAAACATTCAGCTCCAACTTGCTTGGACTGAAAATCTGACCTTTCTGCTGTACAAAACCTGCACACGTATCGGCCTGAAAAACTCTGCACAAAGCCGGCAATGCTGTGTGCGCCTAGGTTGTCAGCAACAATACACTGTACTGTGCCTCTCAAAGTTTTACCTAGCTTTTCAATGAAGATCCCATGTTGCTCTAATGTTATCAGATCAATAACCAAAGGCTCTAACACTTTATCAAAGCCATAAACCTTTACATCATTGCTTTTGATCAAAGCAGCCAGATGGATAGAAGACAATGATGAGTGACAACCAGGCAGTAGATTACCTAAAATCCAATAAATGGCACAGATTTTGTGTTTCTTCTGAGATGTGCCAAGGGGGTTGCATATTTCAAAATCGTCCACATACAAAATCAAAGAAATTGCACACCCTGTAGAAAGAAGAGCATTTCTGTTAAAGAGAACCCCATCCCAAAAGGATTTGAACACTGGTTTGTCACTGTCTCCTGGCTTGTATTTTTCTTTTAAATTTACTGTCTTATCTATAACAGTTTCACAATTTAGAAGTTGTTGCAAAGATTCTAATAAAGGTATATACTGAAAAGACTTCTTATTTGTTTGGTCTAGCACATACTCTACTGGTTCAACAACAGTGAAATGTCTTTTGTAGTAAGCTTTTCGTTTCCAGGAGCTTGACAGTGGACCATGGTTTGCTATAGCAGAACGAATGGGATTCGAAATACAAAGTACAGTAGACAACTCCTTTATAAGTGATTCATCAACTTGGCAGTTGTGATCTCGTAAGAAGTGGATTATAGTCTCTTGAGTGACTGGTGCTGTTACAGTACCAAGTAAATACTGCAACTCTTCAAGTAGTTCATTTACAGCTGAACTGGGCACCAGGAAAACATTTTCTAACTTCAGTAAGACTGCCGCTAATTTGAGTTCAATTACTTTAGCTAAGTCTTTTAATTCTTCTTCAGGTGGTTCTTCTGGTGGTGTATTCTCATTAAACTGCTGAGAGGTGCTCCCTTCAAATGATTCTTCAACAACAGGATCACCAAGAACACAATCAACAATCCCAGCTTTTAAATCTTGGATTGTATGGGTTGTATGCTTTCTCGATTTATGAGTATGGAGCGCTCCATAGATATTGGTCTTATATGAGCAACCAGAGAACATACAACTGACAGTCTCGTGTTTTCTTAAATGTTTCCCAATGTGTTGAAAATAGTCTGTCTCAGTAAAAAGTTCTTGACTGTTACAAATATGGCACTTGAATTGTAAAAAGCTTTCTTTCTGTGATGATTGTTGAGAAGGATGATATTTGCTTAGGTGCGTTAGTAGAGCTTTCCAAGTCTTACATGTGCACGGGCAATTCTCATAAACACAGGGGTAAGGATGGCCCCGCCCATAATGCAGATGATAAAGTTTATAGTGTTTTAGAAGTTCAGATCTTCTTGAAAATGAGTTGTCACAGTCTTTACATTTCCACATGCATGGATAACTGATGAAACATGAAATACAAGAGAAAAACAAGAGATATTTTTAAGTTGCTGGGGTAACAACGCCATAAGTTTACATTGACATTTTTTTAATTTACCACAAAAAGAACTGATTGAGATTAAAAATCTCTTTTTCAAGAGGGTCCTGGAAAAGACAGCGGCACATTCAAAAGTTATAAGCAAACGCACAGTCATTACACCCATAAAACAAGACTTCAATACATTAAGTTCATAGAATAGACCTGGAAAACTGCTAAATCAGTTCATCAGATTTCATTTGAGTCAGTGCTATTATTGGGCCAAATTAAGTGTCCAATGAATCAAAAATGTTCTAATGATATTGTGAAGGAACTTACCACAAGTAATGAGGATAGGCCTCAGAGCAGCTAATTTCCTTGAGGAAGAAAACAATATTCTCTCGTTATTAATAAGCCAACACATTTAGTAGGTGCTATGTACAAATTGGGAACAATCAATATATAATGTAAACTGGTTATACATATGTTTAGACTTTATGTTGAGAATGGATACATTGTACAATACATAAATAGCAAACAATTTAGTACATTTCAAGTGCACATCCTGCAGTCATAGTGTAACAAAAGCAAACCTTTCTAGTGAGAATTATCTAAACCCTGTAAAACTATGCATAGTAAGTTTTGGACAAAATATTATTTGGACAGTGAATGACAAATCACATTTTTAAAAGATTTGAACAACTAACTTACCACAATTGACAAGTCTGGAAGCTTTTCAGAGGTTACACTGCAAGATAAAAAAAACTTAAGTTAACTTTAGCTGAAGTTATTCAGACAATTTTGAACAAGAGCTATTTCATACTCACATAAGATATCATTTATTAGTTATTTTCCCTTTTTTAAGAAGACAGCCAGTACTCACAGAAAATATGGGCAAGTTAAGTTACTAAAGTTAAGATAAAGCTCTGATAGTTCTTGCATTGTCACAGAACAAGGACAATGCCTCCATCCTGACACTTACAAGCGTGCACATAATCTCTCTCCCCAAACATACACACACATAACCCAGAAACGTGTTTGCCTCCGTAGTTTTATTTGCATGTACCTGCTGGCACTCCACGTGTTGTTAAACTTGTCCAAACTTGTACTTCACGGTCGACTAGCTCACGCAGTATAGCGACATACACCGGTGTTTCGGGTCAAAGAGTGACCGTAATAAATGGTGACTTCCGGCCAAATCCGCTGCAGTTAGAACAGCGACTGAAAATTACCTAACAGTTGCCTCCATCTTTAATTTAACATTTAAAAAGAAATGCTGATGAGTACATTTTCTTATTAATAAAGGTAACTACCTATGGAGGCGAGGTCCATACCGGGTATCAACAAGCAGTGTGACGGCGAAAAACCCGCGTTCGGCTGTAGGTCACTCGTTAACACGGTCACTCGTTCAACCGCTACACCGCTCATGGCTGCCGTTCACAGCAATAACACGTTTACGCTACCAAACAAACATTTGACACGACTCAGAGTTGCATACTACGTTAACCAGTAATTAAAACAGGGATTGAATGTGCACTGTCGAAAAATTAAAGCTTGTTATTTGTAGTGGGCTATAAGCTAGCAAACGAGTTCAACAAGACAGTCTGGTGATACCATAGCTCCCGCTAAATGATGCAGGCGACCCAAAGGGAGGTTTAATGGATGAACGAGATGATAAAAACATGGTTAATGTCACAGTCTAAAAACGTATTTCTGTTTTTTCTTACCTGTGACAAAGTTTCCCTCCACCCAAGAGCTGCAGAGGCTAAAGATGGACTCGGCCGTTGCCATCAGATCCTTAGGTTTCGTTCTCCGGAACACGCATGCGCACAACGAGTAAAACCTGATTCGTTCATGTTGATCGAATGAGTCATTTCATTTTGATGTCAAATTGAAAATTCGTATTGAAACGAAATAAAAAACATTTATTCAGTCAGAAGTACAAACCAGAAAATATAGCTTAAATCTGAAAATGATTTATTTTGACCCCTTATAATGTGAATTTATACATTAAATGAACAACAGCAAAGTTTTACTTTTTTCAGTGTAGGTCTATCTTTATTAGGTACCAAGCAGATCTCTGTCTGTGAAGAGTGTCTGTCCTCAGTATCTGTGACAGATGTAGGACTAACTTTGTTAGGTGCCAAGCAGATCTCCTTCTGTGAAGAGTGTATGTCCTCAGTATGTGTGGCAGATGTAGGACTGTCTTCATAAGTTACCAAGCAGATCTCAGTCTGTGAAGAGTGTCTGTCCTCAGTATCTGTGACAGATGTAGGACTATCTTCAGTAGGTACCAAGCAGATCTCCATCTGCGAAGAGTGTCTGTCATCCTCAGTATCTGTGACAGATGTAGGACTAACTTTGTTAGGTGCCAAGCAGATCTCCATCTGCGAAGAGTGTCTGTCCTCAGTATCTGTGACAGATGTAGGACTAACTTTGTTAGGTGCCAAGCAGATCTCCTTCTGTGAAGAGTGTATGTCCTCAGTATGTGTGGCAGATGTAGGACTGTCTTCATAAGTTACCAAGCAGATCTCAGTCTGTGAAGAGTGTCTGTCCTCAGTATCTGTGACAGATGTAGGACTATCTTCAGTAGGTACCAAGCAGATCTCCATCTGCGAAGAGTGTCTGTCATCCTCAGTATCTGTGACAGATGTAGGACTATCTTCAGTAGGTACCAAGCAGATCTCCATCTGCGAAGAGTGTCTGTCATCCTCAGTATCTGTGACTGATGTAGGACTATCTTCAGTAGGTACCAAGCAGACCCCCATATGTGAACAGTGTTAGTCATCCTCAGTTTCTGTGACTGATGTAAGACTATCTTCATTAGGTACGAAGCAGATCGCCCGTCTGGGAAGAGTGTCTGTCCTCAGTATCTGTGACAGATGTAGGACTGTCTTCATAAGTTACCAAGCAGACCTCCGTCTGTGATGAGTGTCTGTCCCCAGTATCTGTGACAGATGTAGAGTCTGACATCTGTCACAGATACTGAGGACAGACCGTTTCTTGGCATTTGGTACCAAGCAGATCTCCATCTGCGAAGAGTGTCTGTCATCCTCAGTATCTGTGACAAATGTAGGACTATCTTCATTAGTTACCAAGCAGATCTCCGTCTGTGAAGAGTGTCTGTCCTTAGTATCTGTGACAGATGAAGGACTATTTTCATTAGGTACCAAGCAGATCTCCGTCTGTGAAGAGTTTCAGTCGTCCTCCGTATCTGTGACATATGTAGGACTATCTTCATTAGTTACCACGCAGATCTCCGTCAGTGAAGAGTGTCTGTCCTCAGTATCTGTGACAGATGTAGGACTATCTTCATTAGGTACCAAGCAGATCTCTGTCTGTGAAGAGTGTCTGTCCTCAGTATCTGTGACAGACGTAGGACTTTCTTCATTTGGTACACTATAAAGGGGTTGATTTAAATTTTACAGTATTATTATTCTGGCAACAAGATGCACGTCTAATGAGGAGGACTTCCTCATTAGAAGTGCATTCAAACTCATTAACCAGGGTCACTTTCCTGGATTTCATGGACTTTGGTATCCTGGGCATAATGTTACAAAGTACTTGCCACATGTTTTGTGCGATGATCCTCACACTCCGGGGAAAAGCTTTCTCACAGTCCTCCAAGCTAGAGAGCTAGTTGTTCACCTTCTCTGTAACCTCATCAACTATGAGCTCTGTCAGTATCTGTGTGCTCGAGCTCTGGATGTCACCCTTAACACCCATCTTCTCAGCCAATGTCTGTGCTATGATGCTGCCCATGTCTCCAAGACACTTAGACACCTGGTCCTTTGGCACAAACATAATGCTCGCACCATCACTCTCACACTGCAAGAGCTCAAAGATGTGTGTTGCTGCAACATCGATTAATTCCAAACACATCTCCGTCAGTTTGGGTTTTGTTCTCGGGTCCAGTGATCCAGCCTCTAGATTAAGCCACTGTATGGATGTCAGGCGGTCGCCTGAGTAGGTCCTTGTTGACCAAAATGTTGGTCTGTGTACTTGCCTCTGTGTTGTTCATTGTTCTTGCTCTGATGTTGAATTAAGTCTGCACAATCCTGATCTTAGACTGAAAAAAATGTTTTGTTGAATGAACATAATTTTATTAATTTTAGCAGTTGCACGTAATACTTTTATCTGAAGCCAGATATTTTTATTATGTTGACTGAACTAATTTTTTTTTAAGTAAATCTAAATAAGTTTTATTATGTAAATCCTCCTCAACTATTTTGAGTTGACTTTACTCAAATTTTTTATTAATCCCATTTTAAATT
This sequence comes from Scarus forsteni, assembly GCA_036419115.1. Taxonomy (NCBI): domain Eukaryota; kingdom Metazoa; phylum Chordata; class Actinopteri; order Labriformes; family Labridae; genus Scarus; species Scarus forsteni. The sequence continues at coordinate 155,491 of JAZDUH010000311.1, forward strand.
TACTTAAATAAATTGTTTTTTTGTGCATTTTCAAATCAATTAAATTGTTTAAATTCTATCTATTTTTCTTAAACTGATCATAATGAAATATTTTTTGATATTATACATCACACAGAATCAAAAATGTGTTTAGACAACCAACTTTATTATAGTACAAATATTTAACACCTTACATCAGAGCTGTCTAATGGCCCATGTATGTTTTTATCATGAAAAACTGTAAAATACTCAGTGCATAGATTGCAACACTATTAACAGATACACAGATACATTAATCTGTTTGCAGAAGAAAAAAATGTTTCTGATTGTGTAACTAACCGTTAATAAAGAATAAACTTACACAAGTTAGATGAAGTCTCTTGACATGCGACAAGACAGAAGGCAACGCTTGCTCTCAACATGTACAATACTTCTTATAAGACAAGAACCTGTGAAATGCAAACTGCATAAACAACAATACTTGTTTTACCTTTAAACCCTTACATCATAATAGCCTCTACTAAAGGTTTTAAACACAAGAAAGCAGAAACCCACTTGTCAGATTCTGTCAACCATAACCAAAAGGATGGAACGAACAAAATAAAGTCTTTTGTGTAGAGTCCTGATCAGAGACTAGGCAGCAGAATAGTTCCATCCCAGTTACATGTTTAGTGGCTTTTACTCTTGATAGTTTACTTTAACAGCTTCTTTGCAAAAATACACCAATGCCTTCAATTGAGAACATTACCCAGAGTAAAAAAACAAAAACTTTAACAATCAAAACTCAAACCATACTATGTGGGCCACATCTGGAAAAAAACACAGGTTCCCTGACTCTGAAATGACAACATTATTAAAAGGCAATGTTTCACTGAGGCAACTGAACTGATAAACCAAATGGCTTTGTTGAGTATAATAAGATTTATTCAAGTGCATATCCTGACACTCTTCCAGATGTTGGCCTTAAACAGGAGAACAAGAACAAGAGGCGATCCTTTATTCCTGCCCTAACGCATAGAACTATCAGAAAGTTTATTTGTTGTAGGGTCCTCACCACTGGCTGCATGAATACTGTCCACTAAAAAAGCATTTCTCATTTGTGTTGAACTCTTAGTGATACTGATGTTCAGATCACATTAAACATTCATTAAATAATTCACAAAAACACACACAAAAAATTGTGGCTGAAGAATTTCTACAGTCCAACACAAATTTAGTTCTTTAGTCCAAGGACTTTGGGGGAAAGCTTTCCCATGAGTACTTTTTGAATGAACTCGTAATAGTGTCTCAGTTCCTTGGGGTAGGCCAGGTTTAATGCGTAGATGACCCCAAGCATCACTGCACAAGTCTGCGCTGCAGATCCAATGCTGCTTAAGATGATCGATCCATCAACAGATATTCTGATGTCATCATGATGTCCAGATTCTCCATTCTCCTTGCCGATGACGTAAATGCCCATGGCCCACTTCTGCATGATGTCGGGATGGCATTTCCTTCCATGTCCTGCATATTTTAAGTAAATTGGAGAAAGAGCAAACATCAGAATGCTTTGCCACAAATAAACATTTGTTTTTACCATACACTGTACATCTGTATGACAGACATTTTCATATTTCCATAAAGGCACTGTCTGCTTGTGCATCAAGTGTTTTACTGGCACTGTGTTCTAAGGTGTTCTTTTGTGCTTGGACTCTTTGCCTGGCTCTTATAAGCAACAGGAAAAAGACATTTTACTAAACTGACATTCCAAAGGTTCCATAATGATGCACAGTAACAGCAAATTATTCTTTTTAACACAACAACACCTCTGCTGTACAGTGAAGAGACCCAGTAGGGAGCCAAAACTACAGGACAAACAACTTCAGAATCTAAACCCTTGTGGTTTTGCTTTAATTTAAGCTCCTTTGAGGTCACCAGAGGACAGAAATGTCCTCTCACAAAAACTGCTAAAAAATACAACAGAGTAATATATTTTTGTACTTTTTTTGCACAAATCATTCAATCAACTTCAGCCCAAATACCAAATATGTAATTGTTTATATTGTTTTAACCCTTTCAAATGCCAATTCAATTAAATAATGTCACTGTTTTCATAACAAAAACTCATTTAACATGAGTTATATGCATTAAAATAAATGTTAGAGGGCTGGGGATTTCTTTTACTATCAAGCTTAAATATACCTAAGATTAGTGATAAAATTGATTTTCGTGCATTGTTTTTTTATTTTTAGCAGTGTCAGATTCATAATTTACGATCCTTTGAGGTCATTAGAGGGCAAAAATGTTCTCTCCCAAAAACTGCTATGAAATATGAAAGATTCATATGTTTGCTTCTATTTTGCTTAAATCATTAGCTTCAATCCTTATCAAAACTACCAAATATTTAAATATTTCTTTTGTTTTAACCCTTTAATTACCAGTTTGATTACATGATTTCACCATCTTTATGAAAAAAAAAATATATATAAAATGAGTTATTTTCCATATAATGAATTTTGGAGGGCTGAGGACTTCAAGAAATAAAAGATCAGGCTTAGTTTTACATAACAAAGTTGATTTTTGTGCTTTTTTATTTTTTTTCAGTGTCAAATTTTAAGTAACCTTTTAGGTAAACAGCACAAAAATGACCAGTTGAGTCTCTTTAGACCCAATTCTTTTTAAATCCCACCACAATTACACAATGAAATCATGCATGCTCTAATTTCATTATTACATTTTGGAGAAATGTAGGGAAAAAATCGTTTTTACTGTTTACTATGAGATGGGACAAATTTCCTATTGTGTCTATGTCTAAAACAATGATCATTCATGATGCTAAAAAATAAGAAAATAATGCAGCACTATTTTCCCCTTCCCCTGAATATGGACATATATCCTTTCATATTCCAACTATTATGTAACAACAATCATCACTCAGAGCCAGCTGTACATGTTGGATGTGTATGAAAGTATGCCAAAGACACATTATCAGACAATACAAGTCCTACAGTAAGGTCAAAGGTCACTCTCCACCTCAGAGTCACACACACATGGATCATGCAGAGACCTACAACAGGAAAACTGAACCTGTGTGCTGAGCTCTCATCACTTCTTCAGATTGATTGTTCCTTCTACGTACAGCTGGCTCTGAGTGATGATTGTAGTTATATAATAGTTGGAATATGAAAGGATATATATCCATATTCAGGGGAAGGGGAAAATAGTGCTGCATTATTTTAATATTTTTTTAAGCATCATGAATGATCATTGTTTTAGACATAGACACAATAGGAAATTTGTCCCATCTCATAGTAAACAGTAAAAATGACATTTTCTTCCTACTTTTCTCCAAAATGTAATCCTGAAATTAGAGCATGCATGATTTCATTGTGAAATTTGTTGTGGGATTTAAAAAGAATTGGGTCTAAAGAGACTCAACTGGTCATTTTTGTGCTGTTTACCTAAAATGATAGTTAGTTAGAATTTGACACAGAAAAAAATAACAAGGCATAAAAAACATATTTTTTTCCCAATCTCATGAATAATTAAGCCTGATATTTTTTTTTAAATTCCCAGCCATCTAAAATTTATGATATGTAATTTGATGTGTTTTTTCATAAAAACAGTTAAATGTTTTTGATTAAGGCTGAAGTTGATCAAATGATCTCTGTTAGAGGAAATTAAATTTTTTATCCATTATTTTTTAGAAGCTTTTGTGACATATGTCCTCTACTGACCTGAAAAAGCTAAAATTATAAATCTGACACTGAAAAACATAAAAATGCATGAAAAACAATTTTATCACTAATCTTATGTATTTGTATGCCTGATCTTTTAAAATTCTCAGTTTATCTTATTGAATATTCATAATTTTTATGAGCTAATTTCATAAAAACACTGATATTATGTAACTGAATTTGCATTTAAAGGGTTAAAATCTAAACAATAATTAAACATTTAGTTTTTTGGATTAGGACTGAAGTTGACTGAGTTATTTGGGCAAACAAAGTTATGTTTTTATAGCAGTTTTTTTCTGGTAACATCAAAAGGTTGTACATTTGTCCCCAGTTAACCATTTGATCTCTGAAAAAAAGAAACTTTAAATTTAAAGGCTCTTCATGAATAACACCATCCTACAAAAATCATTCCAGTGATTAACAAAACCAATTTGTGGCCAAAAGTTGAACAAAAAATTGCCAGAAAGGACAAAACATCCCACAAAGGTTAAATACGAGTTACATTCAGAACATAAAACTTACCCTGTACTCATGAATCAGATGTCCATCATCCTCCCCGAGGTAGAGGCCAAGTGCTCTAAGGACTGCTGCCCCTTTGGAATGAACATCACCTGTAGCCTGTGTGAAGAGATTTAACTGTTGAAAAACATTTCCAGGCACAAAAGTAATCACAAAAATATTTAAACTTCTCTACCCACGGTTATACTACAAATAATCTTTTTTTTTTTTTTTTTGCAAATGTACATTTTTGGGCATTTTGTGCCTTTATTGATAGGAGAGAGACAGTGGATAGGCTTGTGAAAGGGGGAGAGAGAGCAGGGGAAGACACTCTGCAAACAGGTCACAGGTGGGATTTGAACCTGGACCGGCAGAAGCATGTACATGGGGTGCTAACCACTACACCAAACCAGCACCCCATACTACAAATAATCTTATTCATTTATTACAAAATGATTGTGGTGTGGTTACAATATGTCATGTATGAATATTTTGTGCTAAGTATGGTCAAAAATCTTGCTAAGTGAAGGTGGTGAACATTAACTGTACCACCAGAGAAAACAGGGCTGGAACATGTAACCAAGTAAAAGATTACTTTGGAAAGTGTCTGACATTAATGATCCAGGCTTTACTGAAACAGAACACAATAAAGCACACATATAGACTACAATGAATGAACAAGTTACCTCTTGTAAGATCTGCAGATGTTTAGTTAGTTTCTGGCCAGTGACACCTCCCTTTTTCTGAAAAACTGATGTCAGCTGATGCTGAAGACTGTCCAACCGTGCCATGAAAGTCGTCTCGAGTGGATATGTTGTGATTCACTGAAATTCAGCATTTCTCTGATGCACATAAAAGAAGTGGCAGAAGACAAAGAACACTGTGCTCAGTTCTTTACGTAATGACGATTCCTGTAATACACACAGTGAAATCATAGTGGAAATGCACAAGAGTTTGGGAAAGAAAGGAGATGCTGTTATTTATTCACTACTAGATAACTTTTCATGTGCTATACATATTATAAATGGTTAGAGATCACTTCACAGCATTCAAAAATGCCAAAATTATTAATCAAAAAATGTATATTTAACTTATTAACATTAATAATGATGATTTTTTAAAATATCATTGATATTAAATACAGTAAATAAAGTCCCAAGTACAAAAAATGCTAGAATTTTAGCTGTTTCATCCTTTCTGGAGAACATATTTACAGTGCAATGAGATGCTCACAAGCCTAAAGTTAATCTTTTAAATCGTTGTAATAAATGTCATGTTCCCTGCTGCATGGCATGTCTGACTAAACACAGTACCACTATGGCATAAAACTTCTGCATGCCAGTATTAACAGGAGCTATACAGACATCGTTGTTTTTAAAACATTGATCATGAAAAACGAGTCCACCTCAGTGGTAAACCGACGATCAGTGGTGTAAAAAGTCCTTGAAACCCATACTTGAGTAAAAGTAAAGATATCTTATATAAAATATACTCAACTAAAAGTGAAAGTCACTCATTAAAAAATCACTTAAGTAAAAGTCTTAAAGTAGCTACTATTAGATGTACTTAAGTATTAAAAGTAAAAGTACAAACAAAGAGACAGGTACAAATAGTTTTGCTTTCCCAAGCTTTATTAAGTTTCTTTCTCCCTTCCTCAGCTCCCTTCACCTCTTACTCCCTCTCTCCAGTCCTCCCTTATGTTAAATCCACAAACTTGCGGTTCATCTTCAGCAGAAGTTGATTTTCAAAACTGCATGAGTTCAGTCGTGCTCTTCGCGGGCTGAATACAAGTCCTGCAATGCTAAACAGTCGTTCACAGGCTGCAGAGGCAGGCAGAGGTGTTTTCAGCTTGACAGACAACTTGCAGATGGCAGGGAACGATTTCAGGAGGTCCATATGATCTGCTGAACAGGACAGGTATCCGTCAAGCTGTTTATTGCCATCTTGTTTGTGAGTTGACTTCAGGGTTGAGAAAAAATCCTCCTCATCTGATGAACTGGATCTAGTGGCATCTCCTGACAGCAAGGAAGGATCCTCCAGGTGCTCTCTGATGTAGTCCATCCCTGATGTACAGAGGGAGAGGGTGAAAGTCACATTAGTACAGCTAAAAAATAAAAACATCACCCTTGTGGAAGGCTAAGAAACAATTCCTTTATTTTCATTTTAAGTGTAAAGACTTTGTACCATGCAAAGCTGAATACATCAATAATTAAGATTAATAACATGAATTTAAGTATTACCAAGTATTAATATGTTTTACCCATTCTGATTGTAGCATCATCTTTTGTCCATGTAGTTCTGAATTTTGGGAGGAGAATTGCAGCTGCAATCATCTCAGGGTCTGTCATCATGTGGCCAAAGCGGGTCGTAATGCCCTCTTGTAATGCTTCAACCAAAGGCTTGCAGTACTTCAGTGGCAACTTGGCACGGTCCAGCTTGGTAGTCAACAGGCTAATAGTCGGAAGCAGCCATCCCATCTGGGCATGTGTCTCTGCTTGTAAGACATTGATTGCCTGGGCAACCGGGCTCATGGTGGTGGCATATTCCGTTAGGAATGCGAGTTCAGCTGGATTGAACCTGTTAGGAAAAAAAAATTACTACATTTAATTATTCAGCATAAATATTTTATCCAACTCATCAACAGCTTAGCAAATATACAAGGCATTGATTTACAGAATTTTGGAGCAAATTCTGAAGCTGTATCAGAGACATCTTTTAAATCACATCTTAAAACTCACTTTATTAGACTTGCTTTTACATGATCCTTTTTACTTGCTTGTTTTACTATTTTAAGTTATACTCACTCCTAATGGTTTTTCATCGTTTCAGTCCTCTTTTTATTATCTTTTCTTATTTTGATATTCTGCATTTTTATTTCCATTGTTTTTGTCTCATTTTATCTTATGTATTGATGTATTTATTAGTAGTATTTCTTTCTTTTACCAGTCCTCTATCTGTCCTCTCCTTTTCCATCTCCCTGTGATGTTATCAACCTTCCAACAGTCTTAAATTAATCTATGTATCTGTAAATCTATCATCTATCTACTGCCTTGTCATCTCCTTGTCATTCTGCATTACACCAGCTTTGTCAATCCTACCATTTAATTCTATTTTCTTTCATTTTTTTCCTTTAGTTATCATGACCCTTCTGTACCTGTTTCTTTGACTCTCGTGACCTCTGTTGACCTGATTGTTGATTTTATTCTGCCTTTATTTTGTCTGTTAAAGCACTTTGTAAACTTCTAGTTTTAGGTGCTATATAAATAAAGTTATTATTTTATTATTACAATCACTCATATAGTGGTTTAGTTTTTCTGGGCCATTAAAAATTTTGCCCACTTGAGGGCAGTAGTGAAATGTGAACATGATATATAATGATTTGGTAAAGGGTTCAAGAGGTTCTTAAAAGCAAATAAAACATTTTGTAAATATAAAGCATTCATAAATAGTGCTGGTTAGCCCAACACGAGTCAGGAAAATTCCATATACTGAAGCCATGACATAGGAATAAGGATATATTGAAATCAAATAAGAGAAACACAGCACATAATAATTCAAACTTACATTGGAACCTTCAAGTTTGTGCAGACAGCTCTTATGGCCCCCTCTCCCTTGTCTTTCACTATCTTGAGCAGCCTCTCCACTGCCATGAACAATGAGTTCCATCGTGTGGTATTTGGCCGTAGCAGCTGGAGGGAACAGGAGTCTTCCACGGCTTCGGCTGCTTGAGTGGATCTTCCACATTTATTCCACAGTGCATAGCACTTGCTGAATGTTGGACAATACACTTTTTTGTACACATCGTTCACAGTTGCTTTTGCAGCATCAACAGTAGAAACCAAGTTGAGCAGATGACAAGCACAGCGTTGATGCTTCGGGAGCTCAAACTCTGAGCCATCATCCTCATTTAAGATCAGTGAGACTTCAATGAACTCCACTGCTTCCTCCACATCCTCATCCAAATCTTCCCCCCCTGGTTCACCTGGTTCTTCCTCCCTATCATCACTGACTTCATTGTTGTTTTTGTCCTCTCCAAAAACTCTGAAAGCCTTCAGGAAATTGGAGCCATTGTCGGTGGTTGTTCTCACAATTTTGTTCCTGATGTCATATTCTGAATGGATATCGTTGAGTGCACATGCTAAAACATCAAACGTGTGGGGACCTCTTAACTGTTTGCAGGCTAGCGCTGCTGATTGTCTCTTTAGGCTGTCAGGGTCAATCCAATGGGCCGTCACACCAATAAAGCTCCTTCTTCTGGCTGACCAGCAGTCTGTGGTGGTGGCAATGTGGTCCACTTTCCTCATGGCCTCAGTAACCTCCACTTTCATTTTCTTTGCAGCCTCTTCAATTCTTAAACGCAGGGTGGGCCTTGAAATGATTTGTGCAGTAGGCTGAAGATCGCTGACAAATTCTCTAAAGGCCTGTTGTTCCACAAGAGCAAATGGTTGGAGTCCTGTGACAATGTACTTCACAATGGCTTTGTCGACAGAGCTTTGAGACATGGATCTGGCATTCACTAATGTGGTTTGCTTGAGGGTGGACGTCTCACTTTCAGGTGCCCGCTTTCTTTTCAGTGATGTCAACTCTTCATAGATTTTAACATGATTAACATGTTTTCTCTACAGAAAAAAGGAAAAACAGAAAATCATAAAAAAATATTAGTTCGGCATAATTTTTGTATCATCCAAATGACACAGAGGAATTGAAAATAAAGTTATTACACTGACAGGCAGGCAAAAAAATTCTAACATTAATGTTATTTCAGTTCATTTTAAAACTGGTTTCAAAACTTCACCAAACAGAATACAATGAGACTGTCAGTCATCATGGCAGTATTCCTGATTTCTAAATATTTGAAACTGAACGTCCCTATGTAGAGCATCAAATCAAAGCCAAGTTGTTAGATAGCAATGTTTCTTTTTTTGAATGTTATACTTTATGGTTTTATAGACTAAACATAAAACGCTTTCACCCAGTAAAACTTCTGATGCTACAGCTTAACATGTTGAAAGGACGAAACGACTTACAAACGGGACATTTCTTCAGGTGAAAAAAACACAAAGGACATGTAATGCAATCAGTAACCCTCGTGCTTCTCCTGCATTGATAAGCTAGTAAGGCTAATCTCAACCACACACACACACATGCACTTACCGCAATGTGTTTTTTGAGGTTTGAGGGTGAGTTGCGGAACGCCATTATTTCGGTGTTTTTCGGCAAACACAGGAGGCACTTCATCCTGTAAGATGAATCTTTCATCCCAACAAAAGCAAAAATGTTTTTCAAATACGGCCACGGATGTTCGTCTGGAGCAGGTGGTGGTGTGGGGATATCCCCACTTGTAGACGAGGCTGCCTCCATCTCGCTGTCGGTTGCTGTCGACACTGATGCTCATGCGCAGGCTGCGTGCGTGGTCTCGCTGAGATGAGTCGAGAGAGTCGGATATTCGCGCGAGAGCACGAACAGTCCGTACGGTCCTCTTCAAAATAAAATGTGAAAATAAGTGTCATTTATCTTCACATTTTATTATGTAGCGAGTAACGAAGTTGACAGTTTAAATATACCGGAGTAAAAGTATCATTTTTTTATTTTTAATGTAGTGAAGTAAAAGTGAAAGTTGCAAAAAACATATAAACTCAAGTAAAGTATAGATACTCCCAAAACATACTTAAGTACTGTAACTAAGTACTATTACTTCGTTCCTTTACACCACTGCCGACGATAAACGCAGAAACATACTAAACGAGTGAGCCGCGGGACCGGGCAGCATGTGAGTCGGACAGTCCGCTGAGAGAGGGACACGGAGGAGCTAACGGCCGCACACAAACACCTGCTGCCTGTGCAGGTCCCCAACCCTCTACACGGGTGGACCGCAGCCTTCCTCTGCCTTCTCCTCGGCGGTCCCGCCACCCCAGCCGACCCCAGTTGAACTTAACTCACCGTGGCACTCTGCCTGGAGCCATAGTGCCTCGTGTTTAGCCGCATGGACAATCTAATACCAGGAGCATTAACAGGCTAACAGCCTCACATAGCTAGCTTAACTACCGAGTTAGATAGGCCCATAGCTGTAACTACTTGAGTATATTATCACCTAAATAAAGCAAATAGGACTGACACAGTGGTGAAATCTACACGATAAACCAATAATTATTAAAGACTTACCCCAGAAATTTGAAGTAGAGTCTGTAGCAACACCAGCACACACCTGCAGAGTGTCCAGACTCCAGAGTGAGTAACCGACGTGCACGCAAAATCCTCAAAAGGCGGTACGTTCTTGCGCATGCCCAAACTTCGAAATCCAAACCGGATGGAGATTTTTTAAGCTACATTTAATTAAATAAAATAAGATTATCATGTTTTTTCACGATAAAGGTTGAAATTACTTATATTTTATAAGTTGAGTTAAATAACATAAATATTTCTATTAAAATGTGGTTAATAAATATAAGCAACATTTACTAGGGGTCAAAATCATTTTTTTCAGTGTACTTATATAGACATATCAGAGTCTATGTCCATATATGGACTGATGGAATCACCAAAGCAGCACCAGAGGAACGTCCTTTGATCCAGAGGTCCAATCAGCAGCAAGGGAAGATCAAAGGAACATGTTCTGCCTCCTCCCCCTCGTTGCCATAGTAACTGTTAAAGAATGGTGCTGCATTAGTCTGCCTGTGTCAGGAAAACTGTAATAATCAGCCTTTGCATGTGAGACCCTGCACTCTGCAGTCAGCTGGCTACAGACCAAACACCCTCAGGCCCTCCTCCTCATCTCTGGGGACTTTAATCACACCTCTCCATCCTCCACTTTGCCCACTTTCGCCCAGTATGTCACCTGCCACACCAGAGACAATAAAATACTGGACTTACTGTATGCAAACACCAAGGATGCATACAAGTCATCACCCCTCCCTCCCCTGTGGAGATCAGACCACAACCTGGTTTATCTCCAGCCCGTGTGCAAACCACTTTTCCACAGGCAGCCAGCTGTGACCCGCGCGGTTAAGAGATATTCTGAGGAGACTGAAAAGGCTCTGACGGGAAGGTTTTTGGTCAACTGTGTGGAAGGAGTTCTGTGATCCTCACGGGGAGGACATCGACAACCTCACAGACTGTATAACGGATTACATTAACTTCTGTGTGGAGGACTCTGTACCCACCAGGACTGTACGGTGCTTTTCCCATGTTCAGCATGGGAAAAGAAAGAACTAATTCAATTTTGGACTACCTTCATTAGTTACCAAGCAGATATTCTTCAGTGAAGAGTGTGTGTCCTCAGTATCTGTGACAGATGTAGGACTATCTTCATTAGGTACCAAGCAGATCTCCATCTGTGAAGAGTGTCAGTCATCCTCAGCATCTGTGAAAGATGTAGGACTAACTTTGTTAGGTACCAAGCAGACCCCCGTCTGTGAAGACTGTCTGTCATCCTCAGTATCTGTGACAGATGTAGGTCTTTCTTCATTGGGTACCAAGCAGATCTCGATCTGTGAAGAGTGTCTGTCATCCTCAGTATCTGTGACAGATGAAGGACTAACTTCATAAGGTACCAAGCAGATCTCCGTCTGTGAAGAGTGTCTGTCATCCTCAGTATCTGTGAAAGATGTAGGACTATCGTGATTGGGTACCAAGCAGATCTCCGTCTGTGAAGAGTGTCTGTCCTCAGTATCTGTGACGGATGTAAGACTATCTTCAATAGTTACCAAGCAGATCTCCATCTGTGAAGAGTGTCTGTCCTTAGTATCTGTGACATATGTCTGACTTCCTTCATTAGTTACCAAGCAGATCTCCATCTGTGAAGAGTGTCTGCACTCAGTATCTGTGACAGATGTAGGAATATGTTCATTAGGTACCAAGCAGATCTCTGTCTGTTAAGAGTGTCTGTCCTCAGTATCTGTGACAGATGTAGGACTATCTTCATTAGTTACCAAGCAGATCTCCATCTGTGAAGAGTGTCTGTCCTTAGTATCTGTGACATATGTCTGACTTCCTTCATTAGTTACCAAGTAGATCTCCATCTGTGAAGAGTGTCTGCACTCAGTGTCTGTGACAGATGAAGGACTATGTTCATTAGGTACCAAGCAGATCTCTGTCTGTGAAGAGTGTCTGTCCTGAGTATCTGTGACAGATGTAGGACTTACTTTGTTAGGTACGAAGCAGACCTCCGTCTGTGAAGAATGTCTGTAATCCTCAGTATCTGTGACAGATGCAGGACTATCTTCATTAGGTACCAAGCAGATCTCCGTCTGTGAAGAGTGTCTGTCATCCTCAGTATCTGTGACAGATGCAGGACTATCTTCCGTAGGTACCAAGCAATTTTCCGTCTGTGAAGAGTGTCAGTCATCCTCAGTATCTTTGACAAATGTAGGGCTATCTTAAAAAGGTACCAAGCAGATCTCCGCCTGTGAAGAGTGTCTGTCATCCTCAGTATCTGTGAAAGATGTAAGACTATCTTCAGTAGTTACCAAGCAGATCTCCATCTGTGAAGAGTGTCTGTCCTCAGTTTCTGTGACAGATCTCAGACTATCTTTATTAGGTACCAAGCAGATCTCTGTCTCTAACGAATGTCTGTCTTCAGTATCTGTGAGAGATGTAGGACTATCGTGATTGGGTACCAAGCAGATTTCCGTCTGGGAAGAGTGTCTGTCCTCAGTATCTGTGATAGATGAAGGACTATCTTCATTAGTTACCAAGCAGACCTCCGTCTGTGAAGAGTGTCTGTCATCCTCAGTATCTGTGAAAGATGTAGGACTATCTTCATTAGGTACCAAGCAGATCTCCTTCTGTGGAGAGTGTCTGTCATCCTCAGTATTTAAGACAGATGTAGGACTATCGTGATTGGGTACCAAGCAGATCTCCATCTGTGAAGAGTGTCAGTCATCCTCAGTATCTGTGACAGATGCTAGACTATCTTCAGTAGGTACCAAGCAAGATCACCGTCTGTGAAGAGTGTCTGTCATCCTCAGTATCTGTGACAGATGCAGGACTATCTTCAGTAGGTACCAAGCAGATCTCCATATGTGAATAGTGTTTGTCATCCTCAGTTTCTGTGACTGATGTAGGACTATCTTCATTGGGTACCAAGCAGATCTCGCGTCTGTTAAGAGTGTCTGTCCTCAGTATCTGTGACAGATGTAGGACTGTCTTCATAAGCTACCAAGCAGATCTCCGTCTGTGAAGAGTGTCTGTCATCCTCAGTATCTGTGACAGATGTCGGAAATTCTTCATTACATACCAAGCAGATCTCTGTTTGTGAAGAGTGTCTGTCCTCAGTATCTGTGACAGATGTAGGACTACCTTCATCAGTTAGCAAGCAGACCTCCGTCTGTGAAGAGTGTCTATCGTTAGTATCTGTGACAGATGTAGGACTATCTTCATAAGGTACCAAGCAGATCTCCATCTGTGAAGAGTGTCTGTCATCCTCAGTATCTGTGACAGATGTAAGACTATCTTCATTAGTTACCAAGCAGATCTCCATCTGTGAAGAGTGTCATCCTCAGTATCCGTGACAGATGTAGGACTATCTTCATTAGGTACCAAGCAGATATCCATCTGCGAAGAGTGTCTGTCATCCTCAGTATCTGTGACAGATGTAGGACTATCTTCATTAGGTACCAAGCAGATCTCCATCTGTAAAGAGTGTCTGTCATCCTCAGTATCTGTGACAGATGTAGGACTATCTTCATTAGTTACCAAGCAGATCTTCATCTGTAAAGATTGTCTGTCATCCTCAGTATCCGTGACAGATGTAGGACTATCTTCATTAGGTACCAAGCAGATCTCCGTCTGTGAAGAGTGAAGAGTGTCTGTCATCCTCAGTATCTGTGACAGATGTAGGACTATCTTCATTAGTTACCAAGCAGATCTTCATCTGTAAAGATTGTCTGTCATCCTCAGTATCCGTGACAGATGTAGGACTATCTTCATTAGGTACCAAGCAGATCTCCGTCTGTGAAGAGTGTCTGTCCTCATTATCTGTGACAGATGTAGAAATATCTTCATTAGTTACCAAGCAGATCTCCGTCTGTGAAGAGTGTCTGTCCTTAGTATTTGTGACAGATGTTGGACTATCTTCAGTAGGTACCAAGCAGATCTCCTTCTGTGGAGAGTGTCTGTCATCCTCAGTATTTAAGACAGATGTAGGACTATCGTGATTGGGTACCAAGCAGATCTCCTTCTGTGAAGAGTGTCTGTCATCCCCAGTATCTGTGACAGATGCTAGACTATCTTCAGTAGGTACCAAGCAAGATCACCGTCTGTGAAGAGTGTCTGTCATCCTCAGTATCCGTGACAGATGCAGGACTATCTTCAGTAGGTACCAAGCAGATCTCCATATGTGAATAGTGTTAGTCATCCTCAGTTTCTGTGACTGATGTAGGACTATCTTCATTAGGTATCAAGCAGATCTCGCGTCTGTGAAGAGTGTCTGTCCTCAGTATCTGTGACAGATGTAGGACTGTCTTCATAAGCTACCAAGCAGATCTCCGTCTGTGAAGAGTGTCTGTCATCCTCAGTATCTGTGACAGATGTCGGAAATTCTTCATTACATACCAAGCAGATCTCTGTTTGTGAAGAGTGTCTGTCCTCAGTATCTGTGACAGATGTAGGACTACCTTCATCAGTTAGCAAGCAGACCTCCGTCTGTGAAGAGTGTCTATCGTTAGTATCTGTGACAGATGTAGGACTATCTTCATAAGGTACCAAGCAGATATCCATCTGCGAAGAGTGTCTGTCATCCTCAGTATCTGTGACTGATGTAGGACTATCTTCATTAGGTACCAAGCAGATCTCCATCTGTGAAGAGTGTCTGTCATCCTCAGTATCTGTGACAGATGTAAGACTATCTTCATTAGTTACCAAGCAGATCTCCATCTGTGAAGAGTGTCATCCTCAGTGTCCGTGACAGATGTAGGACTATCTTCATTAGGTACCAAGCAGATATCCATCTGCGAAGAGTGTCTGTCATCCTCAGTATCTGTGACAGATGTAGGACTATCTTCATTAGGTACCAAGCAGATCTCCATCTGTAAAGAGTGTCTGTCATCCTCAGTATCTGTGACAGATGTAGGACTATCTTCATTAGTTACCAAGCAGATCTTCATCTGTAAAGATTGTCTGTCATCCTCAGTATCTGTGACAGATGTAGGACTATCTTCATTAGTTACCGAGCAGATCTCCATCTGTGAAGAGTGTCTGTTATCCTCAGTATCTGTGACAGATGAAGGACTATCTTCATTAGGTACCAAGCAGATCTCCATATGTGAATAGTCTTAGTTATCCTCAATTTCTGTGACTGATGTAGGACTATCTTCATTAGGTACCAAGCAGATCTCCATATGTGAAGACTGTCTGTCCTCAGTATCTGTGACTGATGTAGGACTGTCTTCATTAGGTACGAAGCAGATCTCCGTCTGTGAAGAGTGTCTGTCCTAATTATCTGTGACAGATGTCGGACTATCTTCATTAGGTATCAAGCAGATCTCTGTCCGTCAAGAGTGTCTGTCCTCAGTTTCTGTGACAGATGTAGAGTCCGACATCTGTCACAGATACTGAGGACAGATAGTATCTTGGCATTTGTTACCAAGCAGATCTCCGTCTGTGAAGAGTGAAGAGTGTCTGTCAACCTCAGTATCTGTGACAGATGTCGGGCTATCTTCATTAGTTACCAAGAAGATCTCTGTCTGTGAAGAGTGTCTGTCCTCAGTATCTGTGACAGACGTAGGACTTTCTTCATTTGGTACACTATAAAGGGGTTGCTTTAAATTTTACAGTAGTATTATTCTGGCAACAAGATGCACGTCTAATGAGGAGGACTTCCATATTAGAAGTGCATTCAAACTCATTAACCAGTGTCACTTTCCTTGATTTCATGGACTTTGGTATCCTGGGCATAATCTTACAAAGTACTTGCCACATGTGTTGTGCGATGATCCTCACACTCTGGGGACAAGCTTTCTCACACTCCTCCAAGCTAGAGAGCTAGTTGTTCACCTTCTCTGTAACCACATCAACTATGAGCTCTGTCAGTATCTGTGTGCTCGAGCTCTGGATGTCACCCTTAACACCCATCTTCTCAGCCAATGTCTGTGCTATGAGGCTGCCCATGTCTCCAAGACACTTAGACACCTGGTCCTTTGGCACAAACATAATGCTCGCACCATCACTCTCACACTGCAAGAGCTCAAAGATGTGTGTTGCTGCAACATCGATTAATTCCAAACACATCTCCGTCAGTTTGGGTTTTGTTCTCGGGTCCAGTGATCCAGCCTCTAGATTAAGCCACTGTATGGATGTCAGGCGGACGCCTGAGTAGGTCCTTGTTGACCAAAATGTTGGTCTGTGTACTTGCCTCTGTGTTGTTCATTGTTCTTGCTCTGATGTCGAATTAAGTCTGCACAATCCTGATCTTACTTATATAGACATATCAGAGTCTATGTCCATATATGGACTGATGGAATCACCAAAGCAGCACCAGAGGAACGTCCTTTTATCCAGAGGTCCAATCAGCAGCAAGGGAAGGTCAAAGGAACATGTTCTGCCTCCTCCCCCTCGTTGCCATAGTAACTGTTAAAGAATGGTGCTGCATTAGTCTGCCTGTGTCAGGCCAACTGTAATAATCAGCCTTTACATGTGAGACCCTGCACTCTGCAGTCAGCTGGCTACAGACCAAACACCCTCAGGCCCTCCCCCTCATCTCTGGGGACTTTAATCACACCTCTCCATCCTCCACTTTGCCCACTTTCACCCAGTATGTCACCTGCCACACCAGAGACAATAAAATACTGGACTTACTGTATGCAAACACCAAGGATGCATACAAGTCATCACCCCTCCCTCCCCTGTGGAGATCAGACCACAACCTGGTTTATCTCCAGCCCATGTACAAACCACTTTTCCACAGGCAGCCAGCTGTGACCCGCGCAGTTAAGAGATGGTCTGCGGAGACTGAAAAGGCTCTGAGGGACTGTTTTGAGTCAACTGTGTGGAAGGAGTTCTGTGATCCTCACGGGGAGGACATCGACAACCTCACAGACTGTATAACGGATTACATTAACTTCAGTGTGGAGGACACTGTACTCACCAGGACTGTACGGTGCTTTCCCCATGTTCAGCATGGGAAAAGAAAGAACTAATTCAATTTTGGACTACCTTCATTAGTTACCAAGCAGATCTCCATCTGTGAAGAGTGTGTGTCCTCAGTATCTGTGACAGATGTAGGACTATCTTCAGTAGGTACCAAGCAGATCTCCATCTGTGAAGAGTGTCTGTCATCCTCAGTATCCGTGACAGATGTAGGACTATCTTCATTAGGTACCAAGCAGATCTCCATCTGTGAAGAGTGAAGAGTGTCTGTCATCCTCAGTATCTGTGACAGATGTAGGACTATCTTCATTAGGTACCAAGCAGATCTCCATCTGTGAAGACTGTCTGTCATCCTCAGTATCTGTGACTGATGTAGGACTATCTTCATTAGGTACCAAGCAGATCTCCATCTGTGAAGAGTGTCTGTCATCCTCAGTATCTGTGACAGATGTAAGACTATCTTCATTAGTTACCAACCAGATCTCCATCTGTGAAGAGTGTCATCTTCAGTATCCGTGACAGATGTAGGACTATCTTCATTAGGTACCAAGCAGATCTCTGTCTGTGAAGAGTGAAGAGTGTCTATCAACCTCAGTATCTGTGACAGATGTAGGACTATCTTCATTAGTTACCAAGCAGATCTCCATCTGTGAAGAGTGTCTGCCCTCAGTATCTGTGACAGATGTAGGACTATCTTCATTAGGTACCAAGCAGATATCCATCTGCGAAGAGTGTCTGTCATCCTCAGTATCCGTGACAGATGTAGGACTATCTTCATTAGTTACCAAGCAGATCTCCATCTGTAAAGATTGTCTATCATCCTCAGTATCCGTGACAGATGTAGGACTATCTTCATTAGGTACCAAGCAGATCTCCATCTGTGAAGAGTGTCTGCCCTCAGTATCTGTGACAGATGTAGGACTATCTTCATTAGTTACCAAGCAGATCTCCATCTGTAAAGATTGTCTATCATCCTCAGTATCTGTGACAGATGAAGGACTATCTTCAGTAGGTAGAAAGCAGATCTCCATATGTGAATAGTCTTAGTCATCCTCAGTTTCTGTGACTGATGTAGGACTATCTTCATTAGGTACCAAGCAGATCTCCATATGTGAAGACTGTCTGTCCTCAGTATCTGTGACTGATGTAGGACTATCTTCATTAGGTACGAAGCAGATCTCCCGTCTGTGAAGAGTGTCTGTCATCCTCACTATCTGTGACAGATGCAGGACTACCTTCAGTAGGCACCAAGCAGGTCTCCGTCTGTGAAGAGTGTCTGTCCTAATTATCTGTGACAGATGTTTGACTTCCTTCATTACATATCAAGCAGATCTCCGTCTGTGAAGAGTGTCTGTCCTTAGTATCTGTGACAGATGTAGGACTATCTTCGGTAGGTACCAAGCAGATCTCCATCTGTGAAGAGTGTCTGTCCTAATTATCTGTGACAGATGTTTGACTTCCTTCATTACATATCAAGCAGATCTCTGTCTGTGAAGAGTGTCTGTCCTCAGTATCTGTGACAGACGTAGGACTTTCTTCATTTGGTACACTATAAAGGGGTTGCTTTAAATTTTACAGTAGTATTATTCTGGCAACAAGATGCACGTCTAATGAGGAGGACTTCCTTATTAGAAGTGCATTCAAACTCATTAACCAGGGTCACTTTCCTGGATTTCATGGACTTTGGTATCCTGGGCATAATCTTACAAAGTACTTGCCACATGTGTTGTGCGATGATCCTCACACTCTGGGGACAAGCTTTCTCACACTCCTCCAAGCTAGAGAGCTAGTTGTTCACCTTCTCTGTAACCACATCAACTCTGAGCTCTGTCAGTATCTGTGTGCTCGAGCTCTGGATGTCACCCTTAACACCCATCTTCTCAGCCAATGTCTGTGCTATGAGGCTGCCCATGTCTCCAAGACACTTAGACACCTGGTCCTTTGGCACAAACATAATGCTCGCACCATCACTCTCACACTGCAAGAGCTCAAAGATGTGTGTTGCTGCAACATCGATTAATTCCAAACACATCTCCGTCAGTTTGGGTTTTGTTCTCGGGTCCAGTGATCCAGCCTCTAGATTAAGCCACTGCATGGATGTCAGGCGGACGCCTGAGTAGGTCCTTGTTGACCAAAATGTTGGTCTGTGTACTTGCCTCTGTGTTGTTCATTGTTCTTGCTCTGATGTCGAATTAAGTCTGCACAATCCTGATCTTACTTATATAGACATATCAGAGTCTATGTCCATATATGGACTGATGGAATCACCAAAGCAGCACCAGAGGAACGTCCTTTGATCCAGAGGTCCAATCAGCAGCAAGGGAAGATCAAAGGAACATGTTCTGCCTCCTCCCCTCGTTGCCATAGTAACTGTTAAGAATGGTGCTGCATTAGTCTGCCTGTGTCAGGCCAACTGTAATAATCAGCCTTTACATGTGAGACCCTGCACTCTGCAGTCAGCTGGCTACAGACCAAACACCCTCAGGCCCTCCCCCTCATCTCTGGGGACTTTAATCACACCTCTCCATCCTCCACTTTGCCCACTTTCACCCAGTATGTCACCTGCCACACCAGAGACAATAAAATACTGGACTTACTGTATGCAAACACCAAGGATGCATACAAGTCATCACCCCTCCCTCCCCTGTGGAGATCAGACCACAACCTGGTTTATCTCCAGCCCATGTACAAACCACTTTTCCACAGGCAGCCAGCTGTGACCCGCGCAGTTAAGAGATGGTCTGCGGAGACTGAAAAGGTTCTGAGGGACTGTTTTGAGTCAACTGTGTGGAAGGAGTTCTGTGATCCTCACGGGGAGGACATCGACAACCTCACAGACTGTATAACGGATTACATTAACTTCAGTGTGGAGGACACTGTACTCACCAGGACTGTACGGTGCTTTCCCCATGTTCAGCATGGGAAAAGAAAGAACTAATTCAATTTTGGACTACCTTCATTAGTTACCAAGCAGATATTCTTCAGTGAAGAGTGTGTGTCCTCAGTATCTGTGACAGATGTAGGACTATCTTCAGTAGGTACCAAGCAGATCTCCATCTGTGAAGAGTGTCTGTCATCCTCAGTGTCTATGACGGATGTAGGACTAACTTCATTAGGTACCAAGCAGATCTCCATCTGTGAAGAATGTCTGTCATCCTCTGTATGTAGTACTATGATGTAGTACTATCTTAAGTAGGTACCAAGCAATTCTCCGTCTGTGAAGAGTGTCTGTCCTCAGTATCTGTGACTGATGTAGTACTATCTTTTTTTTTTTTTTTTTACATCCTTTATAAGTCCCTCATGGGGAAATTCAGTTCTTTACACTCTGCTGAACATGCTGCACAAACACAGGCTGAAGTACACATGCACATGCAAACACAACCTAAGATCATGCATTAATGGAGAGATGTCAGAGTGATGGCTTGCTGCTCCTGAAGAAGCGCGACCGAGCAGTGTTTTGGAGGGGGGTTCAGTGCCTTGCTCAAGGGCACTTCGGCAGTGCCCAGGAAGTCAGCTGGCACCTCTCCAGCTACCAAACCAACTTCCAAACATGGTCCGGCGGGACTTGAACCAGCCACCCTTCGGCCCCCAGCCCAAGCCCTTACAGACTGAGCTACTGCCGCCCCCCATCTTAAGTAGGTACCAAGCAGATCTCCATCTGTGAAGAATGTCTGTCATCCTCAGTATCTGTGACAGATGCAGGACTATCTTCATTAGGTACCAAGCAGATCTCCATCTGTGAAGAATGTCTGTCATCCTATGTATGTAGTACTATGATGTAGGACTATGTTAATTAGGTACCAAGCAGATCTCCTTTTGTGAAGAGTGTCTGCACTCAGTATCTGTGACAGATGCAGGACTATCTTTGTTAGGTACCAAGCAGATCTCCGTCTGTGATGAGTGTCTGTCGTCCTCAGTATCTGTGAAAGATGACTGACACTCTTCATTAGGAACCCAAGCAGATCTCCGTCTGTGAAGAGTGTCTGTCATCCTCAGTATCTGTGACAGATGCAAGACTATCTTCAGTAGGTACCAAGCAGATCTCCATCTGTGAATAGTGTTAGTCATCCTCAGTATCTGTGACTGATGTAGGACTATCTTCATTAGGTACGAAGCAGATTCCCGTCAGTGAAGAGTGTCTGTCCTCAGTATCTGTGACAGATGTAGGACTATCTTCAGAAGGTACCAAGCAGATCTCCGTCTGTGAAGAGTGTCTGTCGTCCTCAGTATCTGTGACAGATGCAAGACTATCTTCAGTAGGTACCAAGCAGATCTCCATCTGTGAATAGTGTTAGTCATCCTCAGTATCTGTGACAGATGTAGGACTATCTTCAGTAGGTACCAAGCAGATCTCCGTCTGTGAAGAGTGTCTGTCATCCTGAGTATCTGTGACAGATGCAAGACTATCTTCAGTAGGTACCAAGCAGATCTCCATATGTGAATAGTGTTAGTCATCCTCAGTATCTGTGACTGATGTAGGACTATCTTCATTAGGTACGAAGCAGATCTCCCGTCTGTGAAGAGTGTCTGTCCTCAGTATCTGTGACTGATGTAGGACTATCTTCATTAGGTACGAAGCAGATCTCCGTCTGTGAAGAGTGTCTGTCATCCTCAGTATCTGTGACAGATGCAGGACTATCTTCATTAGGTACCAAGCAGATCTCCATCTGTGAAGAGTGTCTGTACTCAGTATCTGTGACAGATGTAGGACTATCTTCATAAGGTAGCAAGCAGGTCTCCATCTGCGAAGAGTGTCTGTCATCCTAATTACCTGTGACAGATGTAGGACTATCTTCATTAGGTACCAAGCAGATCTCCATCTGTGAGGACTGTCGTCAGTATCTGTGAAAGATGACTGACACTCTTCATTAGGTACCAAGCAGATCTCCGTCTGTGAAGAGTGTCTGTACTCAGTATCTGTGACAGATGTAGGACTATCTTCAGTAGGTACCAAGCAGGTCTCCATCTGCGAAGAGTGTCTGTCATCCTAATTACCTGTGACAGATGTAGGACTATCTTCATTAGGTACCAAGCAGATCTCCATCTGTGAGGACTGTCGTCAGTATCTGTGAAAGATGACTGACACTCTTCATTAGGTACCAAGCAGATCTCCGTCTGTGAAGAGTGTCTGTACTCAGTATCTGTGACAGATGTAGGACTATCTTCATTAGGTACAAAGCAGATCTCCGTCTGTGAAGAGTGTCTGTCCTCAGTATCTGTCACAGATTTAGAGTCCGACATCTGTCACAGATACTGAGGACAGACAGTATCTTGGCATTTGGTACCAAGCAGATCTCCGTCTGTGAAGAGTGTCTGTCCTTAGTATCTGTGACAGATGTTGGACTATCTTCATTAGGTACCAAGCAGATCTCCATCTGTGAGGACTGTCGTCAGTATCTGTGACAGATGTTGGACTATCTTCAGTAGGTACCAAGCAGATCTCCATCTGTGAATAGTGTTAGTCATCCTCAGTATCTGTGACAGATGTAGGACTATCTTCAGTAGGTACCAAGCAGATCTCCGTCTGTGAAGAGTGTCTGTCATCCTCAGTATCTGTGACAGATGCAAGACTATCTTCAGTAGGTACCAAGCAGATCTCCATCTGTGAATAGTGTTAGTCATCCTCAGTATCTGTGACAGATGTAGGACTATCTTCAGTAGGTACCAAGCAGATCTCCGTCTGTGAAGAGTGTCTGTCATCCTCAGTATCTGTGACAGATGCAAGACTATCTTCAGTAGGTACCAAGCAGATCTCCATATGTGAATAGTGTTAGTCATCCTCAGTATCTGTGACTGATGTAGGACTATCTTCATTAGGTACGAAGCAGATCTCCCGTCTGTGAAGAGTGTCTGTCCTCAGTATCTGTGACTGATGTAGGACTATCTTCATTAGGTACCAAGCAGATCTCCGTCTGTGAAGAGTGTCTGTCATCCTCAGTATCTGTGACAGATGCAGGACTATCTTCATTAGGTACCAAGCAGATCTCCATCTGTGAAGAGTGTCTGTACTCAGTATCTGTGACAGATGTAGGACTATCTTCATAAGGTACCAAGCAGGTCTCCATCTGCGAAGAGTGTCTGTCATCCTAATTACCTGTGACAGATGTAGGACTATCTTCATTAGGTACCAAGCAGATCTCCATCTGTGAGGACTGTCGTCAGTATCTGTGAAAGATGACTGACACTCTTCATTAGGTACCAAGCAGATCTCCGTCTGTGAAGAGTGTCTGTACTCAGTATCTGTGACAGATGTAGGACTATCTTCAGTAGGTACCAAGCAGGTCTCCATCTGCGAAGAGTGTCTGTCATCCTAATTACCTGTGACAGATGTAGGACTATCTTCATTAGGTACCAAGCAGATCTCCATCTGTGAGGACTGTCGTCAGTATCTGTGAAAGATGACTGACACTCTTCATTAGGTACCAAGCAGATCTCCGTCTGTGAAGAGTGTCTGTACTCAGTATCTGTGACAGATGTAGGACTATCTTCATTAGGTACCAAGCAGATCTCCGTCTGTGAAGAGTGTCTGTCCTCAGTATCTGTCACAGATTTAGAGTCCGACATCTGTCACAGATACTGAGGACAGACAGTATCTTGGCATTTGGTACCAAGCAGATCTCCGTCTGTGAAGAGTGTCTGTCCTTAGTATCTGTGACAGATGTTGGACTATCTTCATTAGGTACCAAGCAGATCTCCATCTGTGAGGACTGTCGTCAGTATCTGTGACAGATGTTGGACTATCTTCAGTAGGTACCAAGCAGATCTCCGTCTGTGAAGAGTGTCTGTCATCCTCAGTATCTGTGACAGATGTAGGACTATCTTCATTAGGTACCAAGCAGATCTCCGTCTGTGATGAGTGTCTGTCCACAGTATCTGTGACAGATTTAGAGTCCGACATCTGTCACAGATACTGAGGACAGACAGTATCTTGGCATTTGGTACCAAGCAGATCTCCATCTGTGAAGAGTGTCTGTCCTTAGTATTTGTGACAGATGTTGGACTATCTTCGGTAGGTTCCAAGCAGGTCTCCGTCTGCGAAGAGTGTCTGTCATCCTAAGTACCTGTGACAGATGTAGAAATATCTTCATTAGGTACCAAGCAGATCTCCGTCTGTGAAGAGTGTCTGTCCTCATTATCTGTGACAGATGTAGAAATATCTTCATTAGTTACCAAGCAGATCTCCGTCTGTGAAGAGTGTCTGTCCTTAGTATTTGTGACAGATGTTGGACTATCTTCAGTAGGTACCAAGCAGGTCTCCGTCTGCGAAGAGTGTCTGTCATCCTAAGTACCTGTGACAGATGTAGAACTATCTTCATTAGTTACCAAGCAGATCTCCGTCTGTGAAGAGTGTCTGTCATCCTCCATATCTGTGACATATGTTGGACTATCTTCATAAGGTACCAAGCAGATCTCCATCTGTGAAAAGTGAAGAGTGTCTGTCATCCTCCATATCTGTGACATATGTTGGACTATCTTCATAAGGTACCAAGCAGATCTCCATCTGTGAAAAGTGAAGAGTGTCTGTCATCCTCCATATCTGTGACATATGTTGGACTATCTTCAGTAGGTACCAAGCAGATCTCCGTCTGTTAAGAGTGAATAGTTTCTGTCATCCTCAGTATCTATGACACATGTAGGACTATCTTCCTTAGGTACCAAGCAGATCTCCGTCTGTGAAGAGTGTCTGTCCTTAGTATCTGTGACGGATGTAGGACCATCTTCCTTAGGTACCAAGCAGATTTCCGTCTGTGAAGAGTGTCTGTCCTTAGTATCTGTGACGGATGTAGGACTATCTTCCTTAGATCCAAGCAGATCTCCGTCTGTGAAGAGTGTCTGTCCTTAGTATCTGTGACGGATGTAGGACCATCTTCCTTAGGTACCAAGCAGATTTCCGTCTGTGAAGAGTGTCTGTCCTTAGTATCTGTGACGGATGTAGGACTATCTTCCTTAGGTACCAAGCAGATCTCCGTCTGTGAAGAGTGAATTACAAGGACATTCAGAGAGCATCACGGACTTTTATGACATTATATATCACGTTGTAAAAGATTGTCTAGAAGCCTCACTGAAAACAAACACATTCTCGTCTAATTTTGAGCCTTTTTTCTTTTGGAAACACTTTGAAATTTAATTGTTACCTTTAAATAACAGACCTTGACGAAGAAGATTTTGTATTAAAGACAAAAACTAAACTCTTTACACTTAAGACAACCTCTAGTAGGACTCAAACACTTCAGTGCCGGATGTACATGCCTGCTTACCACTGTGCCAAAGCAGAATGCCAGAAGCCCCAGTCTTTATTTAACCTGTATGTGCAGAACTTGGCCTGACCCTGCTTTACCTCAGCTGATTTCAACTAATTGTTTTAAGATTTTTCAACTTAAGTTATGCAATGAGAACAAAACCTGAAGAAGCTCACCGAGGGAGGTTAAATTTAATTTAATTTAGTGAAAATTAATGTCAGCTCTATTTAAGTTATCATAAGCATGATGCACCTGGGCCCTTAAAGCCTGTTGTGTCATATTTGATAGCCTATATACTGTATATGTATGACACCTCTATCCAATCAATATGATAAACAAATTACTCAGAAAAAACGTTGAATACAGTCAAGTAAATGACAAAAATGTTCTTAAGTGGATTATCAGTTGCAAAAAACACCTAATGTACCAAATGAGATACAAAAATATGCAGGATAAATAAAATGGAAATTTTAATTTTGGGATTTCATTAGAAAGTGAAAGAAACATTTCAGCTCCAAAATATTAGAATGTTCTGGCTATCATTTGTGTTTTCAGGCTTTAAAGGGTAAAAGACCACATTAGGTTAATTGGCAGTTTACAGAGGAGCATTCAGGATTAGTCACGTCTACTACAGCACCATGTGTTTTGTTAAAATTTGGGATTTGCTTTAAATTAATTTCTTCAAAACTCAGTTTTTAGGCTGATGTTATATATTGTAAATGTAGGCTTACTGTCAGGATATGACTTGTTCTGCTATTCCATGTGTTGTCTCCTGAGTTGTGAAGGGTGTTTCTTGTTTTTGCTTTGTTTTTTGTTATGACTTCGTAACTGAAGCTCCAAAGATACCAAACTAGGTTTTTTTTCTTTTTTTTTTTTGACTTTTTAGGACTGAGATCACATTTTTTGTGTTAAAAATTATGCCTTTTGTAGCTCCTGCAATTGGGTCCTGCACTTTGTGTTTATTGTTAGTTTCTTTTGAGTTTTATTCCTTGACACTAAGATTATTGATGATAGTCAAAGTGCTTAAATATCCACTCAACAAGTTTTCTTCTTTGTTGGTCACCACCTAGGAACAAACTGTTGATAAATGAATTCAGTTCAGGCTACACAACTCAAACAAAGCAGTAAATCAAAGTTAGTAGTGTTAGTGATTAGGTGGTAGGAGTGGCAGTCCATGAGTCTTTATAGTTATTTAAATTACATACAGATAATAATAAATAATGGTCATTTGACTGTTGTTGAATAACATTTACACCCTGTACCTTAAGTTGTTTTTCTTCCACTTATCATTGCTCAATCTTACTGAATTAGTCATCCAGCAATTATTTGGTTGAATCAAATGAAATGGATTGTTTTTAAACAATGGTATTTTGTCTTTCATCACAGGTTCAGTCCCTGCTGCCATGAGCCCAGCTGCCCAGGCAACCAACATCCTGCAAGCAGAAGCAAATGCCACAGTGGGTTGGCAACTTCCAACCATCAACCTGTTGACCATCCAACTTAACAGAGTCAAGTTGCAGCTTAAGTACTGCAGGCCTCTGGTGGATGCTATACAGGTAACTTTCATGACTGTATTTTCATATTGTCTTAACTCTTTAAATGATTTCAATTATATTTATTCAAAATATATTTAAAGGGTGAATCCACAATCAAGTAAGACATCATGGGGATAGTGTAATGTGTAGATTTTGAGTATCTCCAAGTTATATATCTGTGGTTTCTAATGAAAAAGAATTTTGAATTATGGATGCATGGATAGTATATTAAATTAAAATGACAAATGTTAAATTTAAAGCTAAAATTAAAGAGTTATACATGTCAGAGTTGCATTAGATCTATAATTTATATTACATTGTCACTATTTCAGGAATTGACTACATCAGACATCAGACACATTGAAGAACCCTTCCTTCAGCTAGCAGATGCCAACCGGTCTACTTCGTCTGATGATGAGGACTTCTTTTCTAACCTGCAGTCATGTCAAGCACAAGATGGTGCCAAACAACTTGATGGATACTTGACCTGTTCATCAGATCACATGAACCTGCTGAAATCCTTCCCAGCAGTGTGCAAACTTTCTGTGAAGCTGAACACTCCTCTACCTGCCTCAGTAGCCTGTGAAGCTGAACAGCATCGCAGGACTTGTCTTCAGCCCAAGAACAGCAAGACTGAATTCTCACAACTTTGAAAACCAACTTCTGAAGATGAACAGACACTGTTACGCCCTTTGGGGGGGCCTTTGGGTCATGCTCGGATACTGGTTGTCTGTGTCTGCTCTTTCAGAGGCTGATTGGCTGATTGGGCACCTGGCCTGGTGCGGAGGTTATTTCCGTTCATCCCCCCCGACGCCAGTTCTCTTCCTGGACGCCACCGCAGCAGCCGCTTGTCCTTCTTCTCCTTCCTTTACACACATACAACATACACTGCAGCCATACATTTACATACACCACTGATTATCACTCTCATACTCCACGATTTAGTTTAATAAAATATTGGTGAACTTTGATTATTGCGTGCCGATCTCCTTGTTTGTTGCGGCTCTCGAGCAGTCGTAACAAAAGTGGGGGCTAGATCCTTGATAATCTCTTTTTGTGTCTGATCATGACTAAGTTAGTCGAGTTGAGTCACGAGATTCTGGCAGGGGCAGTGTGTGTGTTAGGCTGGGTAATGGCGGCGCACTGGGAATTTCTTTCAGGTAGATAGCTGTCCTGTGTTCGTGACGTCAAGTGTGGGGTTTCCCTGTGACGTATGTTACCTTATATGGTGAGATTGTTGCGCTCTGAGATCAGTAAAGTTTTGGCACGCTTCAGGAGTTTTTTCTTTCTTCGTTGGTTCGAGTTTAAGCAGCTGTTTGTCAAGCCGTTCTCCGTAACAGCTGAGAGTTGGAGTTAAAGGCGAGGAAGGTGAGTGTTAATCTGTCTGTGTGTGCATTACCTGTCGGTGTTTTCCCCTGGTAGGCTTAGCGGCGTTTCCCCTTTGGGTTTCGCCGGTGGGGGGTTGTAGTGTTGGGGTACGGTGGTTGAGAGCTTCCCTTTCCCTTTTCCCCAAATTCGCTCGGGAGCATTGTCCGTGGTTTCGGGGTTGTTGCCAGTTTCTGGTCGCTTCTCGGAAGCCAGCGGGCTAAGGTGCATAAAAACCCGCCGCTACGCCTCATGAAGACTAGGGGGGAGTTAGACAGTAAGATTCCCGGTTAGGTAGTTAGACAGAGGGGAAACTCCGTGTGGAGGCCGTATTCCTCTGGTGTGCACAAGCGGATTTAACATATCGCATTCCTTGCAGTTTTCAACTTTTATTTCCACGTTAAGATGGATGAATTTGTGAAAGCGTTTGTACAAGAACCGTCTGAGCAGGTTTTAGACGAGTGTACTAGAGATCAGTTGGTCAAGTTAGCCGACTACTATGAGGTAGATGTCGGTGATAAGCGTGAAGGAGGCGGTGAAGGCAAATTTGAAGGTTCACTTGTTCAAGACAAATGTGTTGGGTGTTAAGGAAGCTGCTGATGATGATTCTATCGTGGATGAGAGCCGAGTCCGCCTGTTAAGGATCCTGGCCGAGTTTGTCCTTTGAGCAGCAGAAGGAGTTGCTGCGAGTTACGCATGAAGTTAGAGACAGAGCAGTTGGTCTCTTTGGAAGAATTAGACAGGACACTGAGTTGGCCAGGCTTGAGGTGCAGAGAGGCATAGATTGCGGTTGATCGCTGAGGGAAAGATGGTAGGTGATTCTTCAGTGTTTGGTGATTCCTTGGTGGAGAATTCAGGAGACCTGCTAATGTTTTGGGGAGTTGAGGCTTGTTCCTAAATTTAATGAGAGAGGATCCAGATGTGTTTTTGTGATGTTTGAGCGGCTGGCTGATGCTCGTGGGTGGTCTGATTCCACACGCACATTATTGCTTCAGTGTGTGATAACGGGCAAGGCCCAAGAGGCATATTCTTCTTTGAGCAGTAGTGAAAGCGCCAAGTATGACTTGGTGAAAACTGCTGTTCTCAAAGGCGTCTGAGCTGGTGCCAGAGGCGTGCCGCCAGCGGTTTGAAGCTGGAAGAAAGGTGACAAATCTCATTTGGAGTTCTTGTGAGATTTGTCCATGCATTTTGATCGCTGGTGTAGTGCAGTAGGGGTTGATTCCTTTGAGACTTTGCGTGATTTAATTATTCTGGAGCAGTTTAAAAACTCTGTAACTGGCGCATATCCACCTACATCAGTGAGCAGAAGGTCAAGGCGGCAGCCGAGGCCGCCTCTTTAGCTGATGACTTTGTTCTGGTGCACGGTGGGGGTGGTTTGGTTACTCGCAGTGGGCACAGAGACAGTTCTACTCCAGCTGGTACCTGGACTGCTCAATCGGGGAGACAGGGTGAGTTGCAGCAAAAGTATGGCCGTGGATTACGTGAAGCAGACAAAAAATGTGCATATTGTCATAAATGGGGTCACTGGAAGCGTGATTGTTTTGCGTTAAAATCTACATCAAAACAGGCTGGAACCAGTGTTAGCCCCAAGCCGGCTATGTTGGTAGCGCCTGTTCTGAGCAGTTGGCAAGTGGAGAGGCACAGCCCCACATGTCATGTACAGAGCTCAAGCCTTTTCAGCCTTTCATAAGCGAAGGTTTTGTTTCATTGGTTGGGAGCAATGAGAAAGTGCACATTAAAATTTTGCGTGACACTGCAGCTTTTGATTCATTTATTTTAGCGTCAGTCTTGCCATTTTCAGATGACACATACACAGGTTCTTTTATCCCTGTGCTTGGGATGGGATTAAAAGTTCTGCATGTACCTTTGCATAAAATGATGTTGTCATGTGATCTGTTTCAGGGCGAGGTGACAGTTGGCGTGCGTCCAGCTCTGCCCTTGGATGGGGTCACGATGATTTTGGGTAATGACATTTGTGGGAGTCGGGTTTGGGCTGATGGTCCACCTCCTGCTATTGTGGTGCCAGAACCACTGGTTAGCAGTGGCCCTGACATAAATGAGTCTGAGTTTCCTGATGTGTTTGTTGCATGTGCTGTGACGCGTGCACAGTCAAAATCTGCAGTAAAAATAGATTATCAGAAACAGGATGAGTTTATGTGTCCTGATGTTCCCTGGTCTATTTCCCGCAGTGAGTTGGTGAAGGAGCAGCAGGCTGATGAGTCCTTGAAGGATATGTGGAAAATGGCAGTTCCTGATGATGAGGTGAAAAACCATGCTCGGTGTTATTTTGTTGAAAAAGATGTGTTGCTTAGGAAGTGGGTGCCACAGTGGGACAGTTTTGTTGGTGATCCTGTATATCAAGTAGTAGTCGTGCCATCTAAATTTAGCAGTGTAGTGTTGCAGGTTTCTCATGATGAGTCAGGACATTTTGGTATCAAGAAGACATATGACCCGTGTCTTGAGGTATTTTTTTGGCCTAAGTTAAAAGAGATGTGTCAGCGTACATTACGTCATGCCACACATGTCAGCTTACCAGCAAGCCAAATCAGATTTTGAAGCCTGAGCCACTGTGTCCGATACCAGCAATAAGCCAACTATTTGAACATTTGGTAATTGACTGTGTAGGTCCCTTGCCTCCTTCTAGGTCAGGGGCTAGTTATTTGTTAACTGTGATGTGTCAGAGCCCAAGGTACCCAGCTGCATATCCCCTGCGCACGAACACTGCTAGGTCGATTGTGCGAGCTTTATCACAGTTTATATCTATCTTGGTGTTCCAAAATCAATACAATCAGATCAAGGGTCTAACTTCTCCTCACGCCTCTTCTCTCAGGTGTTGAAACAGTTGCACGTTCAGCACAATCAGTCATCGGCATATCACGCTCCAGAGCCAAGGTGTCCTGGGCGATTCCACCAGAACTCTGAAGTCTATGTTACGTGCGTATTGTGTTGAGATGAAGGGGACTGGGAGGAGGGCTTGCCTTGGCTGCTATTAGCTGCTCGGGAAGTAGTTCAGGAGAGCACGGTTAGCTTAAATGACCTGGTGTTTGGACATAAAGTGAGGGTCCATTGGCCCTTTGTGGGATGACTGGAAGGAGGTAGAACCTCAGAACCTTTTGGATTATGTTAATGGGTTTAGATACAGGCTGTATAGAGCTCAAGAGGTAGCTAGTGGCAAGTTGTCTTCTGCACAGGGTAAGATGAAAAAACTTTCTACGATAGAAAGGTTGAGGATCGTGTTTTTCTCCCTGGAGACCAGGTTCTTGCTCTGTTGCCTATTGTAACATCTCCGTTTCAGGCAAAATTTTTCTGGTCCATACTCTGTGCTGAAGAAGGTTTCAGATCAGAATTATGTTATAGCTACCCTAACCGTAGATCTTCCACTCAGCTCTGTCATGTTAATTTGTTGAAACCGTATCATGCTCGTGCTGGTGTGTTAGCTGCTCAGGAGCAGGTGTCAGAGGTCCACCCTGCCTGTTTGTCTGTGCCTGCCCCCTGTTGCTGTCATGGAGCAAGGAGGGATGATGTGATGGGCCCTGATGAGGCCATCCTGTACGGTAGGCTGAAGAATTCAGAGTCCCTGAGGAATTTGGATGGTTTGCTCAGCCATTTGGATGTTTCCAAACGTCAACAGTTGGTTGCTTTGATAAATCGTTTTCCATGTTTGTTCGGTGATACACCTACTTTGCACACATATGGTAGAACATGACATTGACATTGGAGATTCTAAGCCTATAAAGCAGAGATTTTTATCGGGTCCACCCAGAGAAGCGTAAGTTCCTTGACGCTGAGGTAAATTATATGCTGGAGAACAATATAGCAGAGCCATCTGGTTCTAGCTGGGCGTCACCATGTTTGCTTGTGCCAAAGTCGGATAACACCCCAAGATTTTGTACTGACTTCCGCAAAGTAAATAGTGTCACAAAACCAGATTGTTTTCCTTTGCCCAGGATGGAGGACTGTGTGGATCAAGTGGGATCAGCTAAGTTTGTCAGCAAGTTCGACCTGTTGAAGGGTTACTGGCAGGTTCCATTGTCAAAGAGAGCACAAGAGATTGCTGCGTTTGTTACACCCACAGGTTTGTATTCTTATCAGGTGATGCCATTTGGCTTGAGGAATGCACCAGCGACTTTCCAGCGCCTGATGAACAGGGTTGTTGGAGACCTGGAAGGTTGCTCGGTGTACCTGGACGATGTGGTCATCTATTCTGATGAGTGGGATGTACATCTTGATCGCATTGAGAAGCTCTTTACCCGTCTGGCTGATGCTTGTTTGACCATTAACTTGGCCAAATGTGAGTTTTGAAAGCCACAGTCACTTATTTGGGTCGAGTTGTAGGCCAGGGGAAGGTTTGTCCTTTACGTGCAAAAGTTCAGGCGATTGATGATTATGCTCCACCAGAAACTAAAAAAGATCTCATGCGGTTTTTGGGCCTAGTGGGGTTTTATCGTTGTTTCTGTCGTAACTTTTCCACGGTTGTTGCTCCCCTTACAAACATGTTGAAAGGTAAGGTTAAGTTTGTTTGGTCATCTGAGTGTCAGACAGCTTTTGAAAATGTCAAAGCTCTCATTTGTAATGCACCCGTTCTGGCTGCGCCTCGGTGGGATAGAACTTTTAAAATTGAGGTTGATGCCAGTTATGTTGGTGCTGGTGCGGTACTTTTGCAGTGTGATGACTTGGGAGTGGATAAGCCAGTCTGTTTTTTTTTCACGGAAGTTTAATAGACATCAACTTAACTACTCAGTCATAGAAAAGGAAACGCTAGCTTTGATTCTAGCTTTGCAGCACTTCAGTGTGTATGTTAGCTCTGGGACTGTGGTCGTTTTGACAGACCACAATCCTCTGACCTTTCTGAACTCTTTGCAGTGTCCCAATCAGCGGCTTATTCGTTGGGCTCTGTTGCTGCAGTCCTACAGTTTGGACATTCGTCATATCAAGGGCCGGGACAATGTGGTGGCGGACGCATTGTCACGGGCTCATTGTTTGTAATATGTTAAAATAGTATTCTTTTTACTTCTATTGTGTCCCATTTTCCTCTTGCTCTCCCTCTGTCCTCTTAAATTTAGCTTCAGGAAAGGCCTACCAGTTGCTGAGGATGGAGTGGGGAACTGTGGGGCTGTAGGCCACATAAGAAGTGAGGTATTTTGTTTACTTTTCAACTTATATTTGTATTGATAGGCAAGCAACTGCTAAATTAAGTGCCAGGGTTCCCTCTGGGACCCTGACTTTATGGGGGGGGGTGTTACGGCCTTAGGGGGGGCCTTTGGGTCATGCTCGGATACTGGTTGTCTGTGTCTGCTCTTTCAGAGGCTGATTGGCTGATTGGGCACCTGGCCTGGTGCGGAGGTTATTTCCGTTCATCCCCCCCGACGCCAGTTCTCTTCCTGGACGCCACCGCAGCAGCCGCTTGTCCTTCTTCTCCTTCCTTTACACACATACAACATACACTGCAGCCATACATTTACATACACCACTGATTATCACTCTCATACTCCACGATTTAGTTTAATAAAATATTGGTGAACTTTGATTATTGCGTGCCGATCTCCTTGTTTGTTGCGGCTCTCGAGCCGGTCGTAACAGACACCCTTTCAGTTTCAGACAACAACTTCATCCCAGTTGAGAGACGCATGTAGTTTGTCCATGTTGCTCACAGGGAGGTTGAGAGAGAGCTAGTCCCCAGTGATGATGGCAGAGGTTTAATTTTTAATGTTGAAAAAGTTCAAGCCTCTTTCCCTGTGCCTGGATATTATGCTTTTGCTGTAAGGAAGCCACAATAAATTAAATAATGAAAATTCTAACTGATCACTAAAATACTTTTACTTTTTATACTTAAGTACACTAAATATCAGGGACTTTAAGACTTTTACTCAAGTAATATTTTAAAAGGTGACTTTAACTTCTATCAAAGTCATTTTCTGGTAAGGTACTAGTACCTTTACGCATAAATATTGCTTTCAAATACTTTATACAAGACTGCTCAGAGGAACAGACACACAGAGGAAGAGGGTGTCTTTAAGTTTATTTTACATTCATTGGGCATTATGTTATTATATAGTATTTTATGCAATCATAATATAGTTGTGCAGACTGCTTTGTTTCTCTCAGGCTTTGACATGCAGTGACAAATGTTGCTGCTCTATATAGCACTGATGCTGTTTTCTCCAATGAAATGTTTCATTTTTTCTTTATTAGAGAGATTATTAAAACAATCTGAAATTAAATTATTATTGTGGAACTGTATTAATTTTCGGACTGTTCATTTAAATGCTTATGCTAGATTAGGCAGGAAATCTGTTGGCACACCAGCCCCACCAAAAAAAATGTCACCAGCCGCCACTGGCCTTTTACATTTTCTGAGGCATATGCGTCTTTATGACGTCGTTTTGGAAACTGTTAAGCGTTTTGTCTTCGTGTGGATGAGGTCTAAAGCTGCATTTTCAGCTGCCACTGAACCACGAGCAGGGTTGCCAAGTCCACTCATTTTAAGCGTCTAAGGCCTACAAATCTTGTTAGTCATGGCTGCGAGTCGTGTTATTTGGGCTTGTTTCTAAACATGAAGTTTCTTCTTAGGCCTTGTGATTAACCCTGATTATCTTCTGGCTCATAACATAAAACAAAACACGACTGCAGTAGTCAGTTTGTCCACTTTCTCATTTCCTGGTTATTGTGCACACCCAAACACACTCATGCACATGGAGCATGCTGCAGAGCCAAAGTTGCCAGGTCTGCTTGTTATAAGTGATGTTCTTTTCTTGAATAGATACTTGGCACTGTGATACTGAAATGTAATGTAGCTGAAAATTAACACACTTTATGTAGATTTCTCTTTTAAAGGTGCAGTGTGTAGAACTTGGCATTTAAGCGACATCAAGCCTTCAGATTCTAGAATGAACCTAACTGTAACCAAAACGTCACGTCGTTGAGCAACGAAATCCCGTGAAGACCAAAAAGGATCCCGAACACGGCACACAATTTATGTTTTGTGTGTGTCTGTTTATACGCACAGTTTGAATCCCTAGGACAGAGTAACAACTTCCTATCCATCCACCGCCATCCTCTCCTCTTCTTCGCCTGCATTCCTTGTAGATTTCAGAGCTGGCAGACAGATTCGAGTTTCGTTCTTTTTGTCCCTAAAAACCACTCGTGGACAACACAGCAGATCAATACGCCAGCCTACACGAAACAGCGGCCCACAGTAATGTAATTTTTTTATACAGATTTTTCTAACTAAATAAAAATAAAACAATGTACTACTATTTTGACGGACTTTACATACAAATAGAAACATTATATCCTATATTCACGTTTCTGTTTGGTGAAATCTGATGGATGTATGAAACGCCATACATTCTACACACTGCACCTTTAAAAAGTAATATGTCACGTAAGGAAAGAAAATAGCTGGAGGTTGCTTATTTTGGGCTTCTTTTTATTGACCTGGTTGCTTATTTCAGAAACAAAATGTGGAAACACTGCACAGGAGCTCTCATTCCACATGTGACATTTTGTAAAATAAAGAGCACAATAGAAATAACTTTTATGTTCTCTGTAGTAGAACTTTTTGTAGGCTTTCACATTTAGGAAAAGATATGGGGTTCTGTCAAAGATCCAGCAATGAAAAACGTGAACAGTTACTAAATAGAGGGTAACTAAGTAAAGTAATGTTTTTTTTGGGGGAGAAGTTACGAGTAACGAGCAAACACTACTTTTTAAAAGTAACTTCTCCAACACTGGTCAAATATCAATGACAGCTTTGATATTTTTCTCATTGCTGTTAAAAAAGTCAAACCTGTGATAGGTGATAAAGATCTTACTCTGGATTCTTCTCTCTCTGGTCTCAGCAGACTAAACTTGGGCCGGGTTGGACAGGCTCTGAACCGAATGCCTCGACATGTTGTGCTGGTCAAGGTCTCTCAGAGAAGCTGAAAAAGCCTCCTGAGGACCTTCAGGTGGTTAGCCACCTGTATCGAGAACAGGGTTCGGGTGAAGGATTCATGCGAGAAGCCTTCAGGTCCGTGGCATCACCGATATGTTGAGGAAGTATCCCCTGCAGTTTGGCCCAAACACATGCTGTGCACGTGTTTGGCGCTTCCCAGGTGGCAGAACTGCAGGAGGATAGGGTGATGTGTTTCCTGAACAGGTAGTACTGATTTCGGACTGTGGGCCGGGTTGGCAGGCGGAAAGGTAAGGTAGGGCAGCTGTGCCCGTACCCCCTCCAGGTGGTCGGGCTCCACAACCACACCATCCACATCGTATGTGCAACCCAACAGTCCCTCATCCCACTTTCGTAAGTGGATGGGAAAATCGAACCTTGAATTTTCATTTCTGAGGAATTCCTCCATGTCAGAACACGCTTCATACCCTTCCACCAAAGGTAGCGTGTTCTTCTGGCCGGCGACCAAAAATTCTGCCATGTTTGCAGTTAGAGTGTTGAGTGGAATGAGAATGGAGAGTGCGTGTAATAAGTGTGGACAGTAAAGTGCAATGTGTGAGTGTTGTATGAGTTTGTAATGTGATTATTGATATCAGTGTAATGTAAGTTGTGTGGAAGCAATGTAATTTATGAATGTAAGGTAATGGGTGCTGGTAGTCTGGAGAGGTGTTGTCTCTGTGGTGGTGTGAGTGAAAATTAGCTGATCTGAGCTGTATTTCCTTTTATACCCCTCCCAGTTGGATGTTCTACACATCATGAACTTTACTTATTTTACCTTTCAAGTTATGTAAGCCAAAGACTGTCATCCTGGAGATTTTCAGTAGATTTTACTGAACAGTTTTAAGTATTTAAATGTTAATTCTGATCAAATTACGATGAGCTCGTTCATTTTCATTCATGTTTATTTCTTTTTTAATCTGTGATAGGTGACAAAGGTCTGGATTCTAGCCCCCCTGCTCCCTGACTGGAACTTTTCAACAGCTTTTACCTCATTTATTTTTTATTATTAATTTAGGTGTAATCGGTTTAAATTGCATTAATATGCCTGCATATTTTAGTCTTGTTTAATAATTCATTTTAAAAGCAAAGATTGGTGATATCTACTGAAAATCTCCAGGATGACAGTCTGGGACCAGAGAGAACAATCCAGTGTAATAACTTTGTCACTTATCACAGATTAAAAAAATTAATAAATACAAACATGAAAGTTGTTCTATGCACTTTGAACTGAATTAACTTTTAATTTTTACAAAACTGTACATGGAAATCTGGTAAAAAATTTCAGGATGGCTGGGTATGTTTTTTGGGGTTTTTATACTGACTAGCTGTGTTCCAGGATTTCAGTTTTATAGATATTACACACTTCATTTTTCCACTGATGACATCATGATCGAAAATTCTCTTGTGCAGGTGCTCTGTCAGATTTTGCTACAGTTGTTTTTCCTGTAGCTGCTTCAGTTATACTTGTGTTTATCTAATCGTGCTAACTTAACCATGTTAAAAAGACATTCTAGCATTTTCCTCTGTTTCTTAATCAAAATTGAAGGGGGGTATATTCTGATTGTTCGATTAAATAATGCTCCCTGTACTAAGGCGTCAATAAATCATTAATAATCATGTCTTCAGCTTTCTGTCATAATCACAGCTAGTTTTGATGTTTTAATCTGTACTTGAGTCATGAGTAAATTACTGTCATTCAAGGTAAAAAGTTTACATTTAGTTTCATGTTGCCCCTTTATGCACAAAAGGTGTTTTTTAATAAAATGTTCTTCTTTAATCATAAGCAATGAATGACATTTAATAGAATAGCAAAG
The DNA here is from genome assembly GCA_036419115.1 of Scarus forsteni. NCBI lineage: Eukaryota > Metazoa > Chordata > Actinopteri > Labriformes > Labridae > Scarus > Scarus forsteni. The sequence continues at coordinate 193,654 of JAZDUH010000311.1, forward strand.
TATATGATTTAAATACAGAAATCAAAGACAAATGTTAGCATTTGATCATATATACATTTTATATATATATACATATATTTATCTATACATTTTATATTTGTATATAAAATTTAACAATTGAAACAAAAAATATGTTTCTTCAAGGTGAACTATTTGTATTTACATCAGTCAAATCAGCCAATTTGACTTACATCAAAATGTGCCCACCTTGAGTATGATTCACACTGCATCTGCAAAAGAAAAAAAACAAGGGCAACATTCGGTTTGAAAAAATGAAGCCCATGCAGAAGTGCAAAAAAAAGTAATTCCATCAACAGTTAGTACAAATTAATAGCAATGTGTTTGAAGAATGAACTAAAACTTGAAATACTAAAAGTAGATTTTATGATTTTAGTTTATTTTTTATTTGGAAAAAAAGAAGCATTACAGTGTCCCTGTGTACTCCCATGTATTAATTCAGAAGCTATTGTGAGGATTTTAAGCTTCATTTTCTCTAAACACACTGCTGTTATTTTAAACACAACTGTGAAGCAAATGGAGTAGGGGCATTATTCTTATAAGGGACTTAGCCTACCTCAGATGGCTGACTCTGATATGACTTTATGTGGCTGATACCGTCCTTTGTTTTTAGAATGCTGTCATCAGGACTGGAGAGTGTCACCAGTTTGTCAATTATATCTTTGATTACGTAAGATGCAGAGAAGTCAGGTTGGATTCTTCCTCCTTTTCTCTTCTTTTTCCTCATGTTAAATAGAAGACTTTCATCATTAACGTTATTCACAGTGTTCTTGTATTTTTTAGGCATCTTCTGGCATATGCCTGCTTCTGGTAGTCTTGGCTCAATGAAATATTTCCTGAAGCTTTGTCTTTTACATATTTCTTCTCCTTGTCGTTTCATCCACTGCCAGTCTGTAAGTGGCGCAACTGGGAGAACTAGGCTGGAAAATAAAAAACCAAAGATAAAGATCCTGAAATCATGAGTTTCCCATATTCAATTCAAAGGAACCTACCGGCATGTCAACAGGAACCTTGCTGGGAAACACTGCCTCCCTCCCACATATCAACTTAAATGGTTTAAATTTAGGAGTTGTATGGACCTTGACCTCAAAAGAAAACAATGTAGCCTCCAAGTAGACATCCCAGTTGTCCTGCCTCTCATTACCAATTTTGTGAGGGCTCCATGGTGTAAAAGAAAACACAATTCTGAACACATTCAAGGCCAATTTAAAAAAAAAATTGCAGTGCATAAATTATTGAAATCACATAATCGTCAGTGACTACACAGTCTTGTGAAAGAATGAAATGAAAGCATCAAAACATTTACATGTCAAATGTGCATATTGGCTAAATGAATTAATGTCTTCAAACAACTGTGCCAGCTAATTCTAATGGCCCTTTTCCATTAGCCCGTCTCTACTCGACTCTACTCTACCCGGCTCTACTCTACTAGCCTTGTGCTGCTTTTCCATTAGCCCCTGTCACCTGCCCAATGGGGTGCAGTGTCGCTGAGCAGCTCTGCGGTGGCGTCATTTTGTAGCGACACAACAATCTGTGTCTTTTTGTCACAAACCGAGTAAAGGAAAGCAGAAGAAGGCTGCAGGTGGCAAGAAGAAATACCCCTTGAGAAGCACAGGAGAGTTTTGGAAGCTATACAACAGAATGAAGCCGAGGGCGAGCAATCCAGCTGCAAGGGAAAGGCGTATGAGGGTAAGCTAATGGTAGCTACTGCTAGCATGCTAGGTTGTTGCGCTCATGACTCATCGATGACAACATTGTCCGACCAATCAGTAGCGGGCAGTGGGTGGCGTCATCTTTTTATGTCGACTCAGCTCGCTTGGAACCAGGCGGAGTAGGTACTAAACTAGCTTGTTTTAGGAGGTACCAGGCTAGTGGAAACCATAGACTGTAAAAAACATGGGCGTCATGTCGCTGGGCTAAAATTGAAGCCGCCACGAAAACTGCTCCCCTGGTGACTGGCTGCAGTATAGGTCAATTCTCCGTCTCCCCATTCATCTGAGCAGACGTAGTGAAACTTCAAAAATTAATACACCTCGTAGAAATATTCCTCCCCATCCGTGTCGTTTTTCCAAGTCCTCTGACAAGTTTCTTTTTCATCAGTTATTAGAGTTTAAAAATAACCCGCAGTTTACGGCAGCTTCACAATGATCGTGTACGGTGTATGCTGGGGAGTGTTGCGACCGTTTACAACAGCTGTGTCCGGATTATGGTCAGATTCCTCCTGGCTGCACAATGGCGGTGCCCTGACAGGGGATATTCTGGCTTCAAATCCGTCAGATGGTGTAAGGCGGACCCACGCTATCCAGTTCTTATAATAGATCCATGGTGGAAACAAGCTGCAAATCAAGTAGGGCCAAGGCGTGCTAGTGGAAAAGGGCCAACAGTGTCACTGGCTCTCTGTCACAAAAGTTGCAGGAATTAAACTTGCCATTTTATGTTGTGATTGGTTTTCTCATCCAGGCCATTTGTCTGAGGGTGATAAGCTGCCGTGATGCTTCTCTCAATGCCCAGCATCTGACAGAGGTTCTTGAGCTGAAACAAAAGAAATCATTGTTAAACTAAGACCCACAAAATTGAATATTCTTGGTTGAACTTCTAAAGTAGCACATGAAAACCCACATACATCATTCACAAATTCCCTGCCCTGATTCTCTGTGGACATCCATGTCTACAGACTAATAAACAAATATAGAGACCAAGTTCTTGTGCAGTTTTTGTGCTAAACGGGAAAGCTTCCACCCATTTTGATAAATAGTCAGATGCTGTCAGGAAGTAAAAACCGTTGCTGGTTTCTAGAAAAGGTCCCGTGAGGTCGACCCCAACAAGCTCCCACACACCAGACACCTATGAGTTAAAAAGAAACTAAAGGGGTCCTTAACTGGTTCAATATTTATGAAACTCAATGTACTCTTGAAGCAAAGCAGAAAATAATAATGTTGGAATTATAGTAATAATGGATCATGTGAGCAAGGAGTCCAGGGGCAGCTTCAAAAACAGTCTTAAAGGTCCCAAATTATGCAAAAAACACTTTATTAAGTCTGTTGGTGAAATTTTTGGGTCTTTGGCTGTCCTCCCAGCCCACAAAATGTATTTAATGAAAAAACCTGTATTTAGTAGTGAGTATGAATGTAAAATCATGACCTTCTACAGGCTGTTGAGTTTTTGGATATTCTGTGATGCAGCAGATGATTTTTTGGACCAATCAGGAGCAAGCCTGACCTGATTGGTCCACCAGGGCAACAGAAATTATAGCAGTCTTAACACTGGGCACCAGAGACATCTATACATATGTGTAACTGTGTTTGTATTCGGATATTTTCCCCTCCGAATTAATTTTATTCAAAACACAAACAGGAAGAAGAAGACAGGAGCACAGGATGTGGGGTGTAGGCGGCACAACAATAACTCCAAGTCTTTTGGCTTTCCCTGGAGAGGAATAGAAAAAAAAAAAAAGACAAAAATGTTCATCTTTTAGTCACAGCCTGACTTTCAAGACATAGGAATTTCAAGAACATTTCAATACTTAATGAGGACATATGGTTTTAAGCACCCTGGCCCTATTTTCCCATCTACTTTTATCTAAATGATCGAGGTGTAAAGGTTTTGAACCAAACCGGAAAACCTAGGTCAAAGGATTTAGGTTTAGAAACTCACTCTGGCTTCCTGAACCGAGGTTTTTAAGTTTTTATTCTCCTTATGTAGACTGGTCCTAGGAAAAGTGTTAATTCATTTATGTTATATCTCTGACTGTCATAAGTTTTTCATCTTTATTTTATTTGTTTAGTCAATCTAGACTGGTCTTAAGACAAATGTTTATTTTTTGTATTCCTGGATAGTTAAGACATTAACAGAAGTTTTTTTTTTATTATGAACTGGTAAGAAAAGTATTACACTTAAATATAACTTAAAAAATGTTCATGTTCTTTATTGCAGTGCAATATTTCTTTAATAAAGTCCAGACATTTTTCTGGAAGTTTTCGAAACGTTTCTTTAGTAGTTTTGCAAACCGAGGTTTGAACCAAACTGTGAGTCAAAAACAGAGGTTTGAACCAAACTGTGAGTCAAAAACAGAGGTTTGAACCAAACTGTGAGTCAATAACAGAGGTTTGAACCAAACTGTGAGTCAAAAACAGAGGTTTGAACTAAACTGTGAGTCAAAAACAGAGGTTTGAACCAAACTGTGGGTCAAAAACAGAGGTTTGAACCAAACTGTGAGTCAAAAACAGAGGTTTGAACCAAACTGTGAGTCAAAAACAGAGGTTTGAACCGAACCGTGGGTCAAAAACAGAGGTTTGAACCAAACTGTGGGTCAAAAACAGAGGTTTGAACCAAACTGTGAGTCAAAAACAGAGGTTTGAACCAAACTGTGGGTCAAAAACAGAGGTTTGAACCAACCTGTGGGTCAAAAACAGAGGTTTGAACCAAACTGTGAGTCAAAAACAGAGGTTTGAACCAAACTGTGAGTCAAAAACAGAGGTTTGAACCAAACTGTGAGTCAAAAACAGAGGTTTGAACCAAACTGTGAGTCAAAAACAGAGGTTTGAACCAAACTGTGAGTCAAAAACAGAGGTTTGAACCAAACTGTGGGTCAAAAACAGAGGTTTGAACCAAACTGTGGGTCAAAAACAGAGGTTTGAACCAAACTGTGGGTCAAAAACAGAGGTTTGAACCAAACTGTGGGTCAAAAACAGAGGTTTGAACCAAACTGTGGGTCAAAAACAGAGGTTTGAACCAAACTGTGAGTCAAAAACAGAGGTTTGAACCAAACTGTGAGTCAAAAACAGAGGTTTGAACCAAACTGTGGGTCAAAAACAGAGGTTTGAACCAAACTGTGGGTCAAAAACAGAGGTTTGAACCAAACTGTGAGTCAAAAACAGAGGTTTGAACCAAACTGTGAGTCAAAAACAGAGGTTTGAACCAAACTGTGGGTCAAAAACAGAGGTTTGAACCAAACTGTGAGTCAAAAACAGAGGTTTGAACCAAACTGTGAGTCAAAAACAGAGGTTTGAACTAAACTGTGGGTCAAAAACAGAGGTTTGAACTAAACTGTGAGTCAAAAACAGAGGTTTGAACTAAACTGTGGGTTAGGTGAACCATTACACCCTTACTAAATGAGTGGTGGGATTTTTTTAACAAGTTTGAATGCAGTACTCACCGTTGTCTGAGGGCTGCTTTTCCTTATGTCACTGTTTTTTTCAGAAATTGATCTTCTGATGAGGGCCAGCTGCTGTTCAATGGCCTCCTTTGGGCAGCCCAGCTTCTGCAGAGGCACCTTCAGGCAATCTATGACCAAAACAAAGAACCTAGTGACTCAACAAACTACAGCATAATTGCTGTGAGAAATCATTTAAATAGAAAAAACGGGAAGGCGTGGGAGTAAAAAATCGATTCATGTAAGAATCGCAATTATTATCCTTTACTATTCTGAATCCATTAATATTTTTAAAAAATCGAAGAAACATGTCCTTCAGAATACATGAAGGACATGTTAGTAGAGTCAAGGGCGTAACCATGGTATAGATATTGGAGGGGTCCAAATGTGAGTCCTTCCCCAGATATTATTTTTTCAAGTGCATTTCCCACAATTTCATATTTCCATACATTGATAAAGATTTGCTCATCTAGAACATAGTTTTGAGGAATACATTGGCCATTTGAATTAACATTTCAAGAACAGTCTGAAATTTCTCTGACATAGCAGCAAATAGGACCAATGAGGAAAACTTTCATACCTAAAGTGTGTTGGTTTAAATATTGTGATGGAAACAATAAGATGTACTATGGACTTTTAAGTAAGTCAAAGTGAATTATCCTTTTGTTGATTTGTCTTAAAATAAATTCCTGCACATTTACACTGGAAAGTTTTATGTGAACGAAATCATAGATTAAATAAAAATTAAATGTTAAATCTTGGTGTTAATTGACTACCAGGCAACAAAACACATAAACAAGAGATGCCTGAGTTCGGCCTGAGTGATATGGTTTTAAAGTCTATCACAATAGTTAAGTTTCATATCAAAACTGCTTGATAGTGAAAAACATCGACCTCTAATAATGACATGTACTTTTTTAGTATTTATGAAATATAGACAAAAAACATTTCACTTCTTTAATTTGAACTTAACCACTTTGTCAGGTAATAGTTAACATAACTTTACAGACTTACAATTCATTGGCCTGTGCAATCTATTAAAATCCAATACAACAACTCTGCTATAAATTCATATTTTACAAAGCTACTGCATTTTCATTTTTTGTTGAAGTTGATACAGATTGATAATACTTCATTTTCTCTATTATATAAAAGTGCTCCTAATATTGTCCACTCAATTCAAATACATGAGGGGGGCTCTTCTCTGGATGTGTGTGGCTGTTTTTTTTTCCTCTACACTGCCCCCTAACAGGTCAAAACAACATAGAACTGTGCATAAAACTAGTAATAAGTAATCTATTTTAGAAAAAATTAAATAAATGTGTTGGCAGTAACAGCAACGAGTAGGCTAGTTCCCTCTGATGCCCTTTTGTATTGATTAAAAGAATACAATGAATGAACAAATGTAAATAATATAATGAATGGATGAATAGTAACTGGTCTACATGACTGCATAGATTTTAAATGAAATATCAAACTAAACTTTGCTGTCATCTGAGATCAGTTTTGACTCACGTAACGCACTCACATACTCATTCCTGTTACCCATTTTCATTCTTGTTACCAAATGTTTTTTTTCTGATTATTTAATTGTCACTTTAAAAAATAAAGAAAATAAACTGTATTTTTACATTTATATTGGTTCCAACAGCTGTCTGATTGCTAAATGAACTACATGCTCAATCTTTGGATTAAATTTATTTTTTATGTCCTATAAAGGAAAAGTTTTGATTTGCATTCTCAGAAAAATACAACTCTGGTAAAAATAATCATCTTTTGTCATAAATATTAGTATTTTCATCATGTAACCAACCATTTCTTCTAAATTAACTCTTTTTTTAAGGGAAAACATAGTATGCGATTGATATTCTTTTAAACATGGTTTTAACATGGCATTTGAGTTTTGGTAACAGCAGAGAAAAAATTGCAATGATAATAAACTTTTAAAAGTTGCAATAAATTAAATAAAGTAGCCTGAGATTGACCAGTACTCATTTTGAATGAGTAAATGTGTATATTACTAAATTCTAAATTGAAATGGAATGAAAAATTAAGTGTAATTTTGAAGAGTTACAACAAGCAAATTGCACTCTTTTGGCAGAATGACCAAATAATGTTTTTACGCTGTTTAGAGACTCATATTACAATGCTTCACCTGTTCATCTTCAGAGCAGGTATCATTTTACTAAAAAAATCATTGGACTAAAGAAACAATGACTGAGCAAAATGATCATTTTAAATTGATGCATTGAATATTCTACTTTTATTGCTGCTAGTGCTATTTGCTTTAACCATACCCAGCCTGTTTAAGTGCCAAGTGAAGTATAAAACCATCAAACAATATCTTTCTCTCTAACACACACACACACACACACACACACACACACACACACACGGGAGGGGGGGCGATGAACAGCACGATAAAACTGATGAAACAGGTCAAATGAACCCCTTTTAAAAGTTTCCCCCACCACAGTTAAGCCTCCGGATCAGATCAGATAGTTTTCCATTAAATTAAATTTGTGATATTACACTGGATCCGCTCCGGCGCGGTCGGGCTGGTTCACAACCATCCTTTTTTGCCGGCAATGCGATGCTGAAGTTTTCATGCATGTAATTCAGTGGAGGGCAGATCGAGCAGGACCGGAAGTTGTGCACGGAAACTTCCTAAAAAGGCCCTGTGACTTTCGAAATAAGACAAACTGTCTCAAAACCAGATCGCAGTTAACTTGACTACAAAAATAAACCAACATAATAAGCGGAGCCAGACCAGGAGTCAACAGTTTTGAGGTTTTACAGGCCATTTATGAATGAATCGAGGCTTATCAACGGAGTGGGAAGTGCGGGAACTCCTCGGTCTGAGACTCCAACTGTCTGTCAGATGATGAACGCAGTGATAAGCGATATTTCTTCACATTTATTACAACATTGGAGCGGTCTTTTTGACCATGACACTACTTTTTGCGTGTCTAGTAGATTACCGTCTGAAAAACGGCGAATGTCCACCTGTTGGTCCTGCTTCCTTCTTTTTGTCCCAACCTCCATTTGTTCCTGACCCTTAATGACCACCAGTGACAGGCGGACTGAGCGGTTTTTCAAAGCGAGCCGCGAGCTGGCGTTCTGAGTGGGACTCAACCAAGTGTAGGCTACAGGGAGGGGGGGTCACACAGTTTTGTTTCTCTTGTTTTTCTTAAATATAAAGTAAATGAGAAATAACAAGTGACGGATCCACTACAGCCAGGATTCATAAAAGGAGGGCATATCATATGTCACATATTAAGATATGACAGGCTTGTTATTGGGGGGGACAGATTGGTATTTTTCCAATATTGGGGGGGACACGTCCCCCCAAAGTATATGGCGGTTACGCAGATGGATGTAGGACTATCTTAAGTAGGTACCAAGCAGATCTCCATCTGTGAAGAGTGTCTGTCATCCTCAGTATCTGTGACAGATGTAGGACTATCATCATTAGGTATGAAGCAGATCTCCGTCTGTGAAGAGTGTCTGTCCTCAGTATCTGTGACAGATGAAGGACTATGTTCATTAGGTACCAAGCAGATCTCCGTCTGTGAAGAGTGTCTGTCATCCTCAGTATCTGTGACAGATGTAGGACTTTCTTCATTTGGTACACTATTAAGGGGTCTCTTTAAATTTTACAGTATTATTATTCTGGCAACAAGATGCACGTCTAATGAGGAGGACTTCCTCATTAGAAGTACACTCAAACTCATTAACCAGGGTCACTTTCCTGGATTTCATGGACTTTGGTATCCTGGGCATAATGTTACAAAGTACTTGCCACATGTTTTGTGCGATGATCCTCACACTCCGGGGAAAAGCTTTCTCACACTCCTCCAAGCTAGAGAGCTAGTTGTTCACCTTCTCTGTAACCTCATCAACTATGAGCTCTGTCAGTATCTGTGTGCTCGAGCTCTGGATGTCACCCTTAACACCCATCTTCTCAGCCAATGTCTGTGCTATGAGGCTGCCCATGTCTCCAAGGCACTTAGACACCAGGTCCTTTGGCACAAACATAATGCTCGCACCATCACTCTCACACTGCAAGAGCTCAAAGATGTGTGTTGCTGCAACATCGATTAATTCCAAACACATCTCCGTCAGTTTGGGTTTTGTTCTCGGGTCCAGTGATCCAGCCTCTAGATTAAGCCACTGCATGGATGTCAGGCGGACGCCTGAGTAGGTCCTTGTTGACCAAAATGTTGGTCTGTGTACTTGCCTCTGTGTTGTTCATTGTTCTTGCTCTGATGTCGTATTAAGTCTGCACAATCCTGATCTTACTTATATAGACATATCAGAGTCTATGTCCATATATGGACTGATGGAATCACCAAAGCAGCACCAGAGGAACGTCCTTTGATCCAGAGGTCCAATCAGCAGCAAGGGAAGATCAAAGGAACATGTTCTGCCTCCTCCCCCTCGTTGCCATAGTAACTGTTAAAGAATGGTGCTGCATTAGTCTGCCTGTGTCAGGCCAACTGTAATAATCAGCCTTTGCATGTGAGACCCTGCACTCTGCAGTCAGCTGGCTACAGACCAAACACCCTCAGGCCCTCCTCCTCATCTCTGGGGACTTTAATCACACCTCTCCATCCTCCACTTTGCCCACTTTCACCCAGTATGTCACCTGCCACACCAGAGACAATAAAATACTGGACTTACTGTATGCAAACACCAAGGATGCATACAAGTCACCCCTCCCTCCCTGTGGAGATCAGACCACAACTTGGTTTATCTCCAGCCCGTGTACAAACCACTTTTCCACAGGCAGCCAGCTGTGACCCGCGCAGTTAAGAGATGGTCCGAGGAGACTGAAAAGGCTCTGACGGGAAGGTTTCAATCTTTATTTTTTTTGTATAGCGCCAATTCATAACAAGTGTTATCTCAAGACACTTTACAATAGAGCATAAAGCTCTTCATTTTATGGATACACATATATGCATCGATACATATATACATATAGAATACACATATACATATATATACAAATATATACATCCAACACCCAACATGAATCCAAATAGCCAATCATGGATCCCTCCATCATGGCAGCAAGAAAAAACCTTCTGTTAAGCAGCAGGAAATCTTGAATGTGGATCCCAGTCTCATGATGAACAGCAAATCCACACGATGCTGTGTCGGGTGTGAGGGCAAAAGAAGGAAGGTAAGAGGAGACAAGTGGACTAGAATAAGAACTAAAATTAGGGACAGGTTCATGTACCATCAACCTGTCGTCTGATTTATTAGAGGGTAGCCTCTTGAGATGCTACATCTCATTTTCAAGAGGGTCCTCATGTCTGAATCGTTGTGGTGATCATTTTCTAGAAGTATAATCTTAGATATTCTTACTGAAAATAAGAATTTATGGTAGTGAACTCATGGGTGCCCAGACCACAAGTGCATCCCAACCATATTTGTCTCCATTAAATATAAATGTGTTAAAGGCCTCTTGAGATGTGACATCCCATTTTCAAGAGGGACTTCATGACTATGTGGTAATAAAGAATAGATACTGTAGGTGTAACCATCATGGATATGGAGATCATGCTAGTATCTGTATAAATAGCTAATAATACCTAATAAAATGGCCAACTATGTGTCATGTTTATAACTGTAGTTTTGAGGCTTCATGACTCCACAGCAGCAGGCAGTCTCCACCAGGGATCCCAGACCACCTACAAGACAAGAGCCAGAGACGGGTATAGGAGCAAACAAAGCGGGGCAAAGGCAGATGCTGAGAGAGAGTGATAGAGAGTGATAGAGCCCATTGTGCCAGACTCCCCGGCAGTCTAGACCTGTTACATCTAAACTATGAGTCTAATTTATGAACTTATTTATTTATTTATTTATAAACTATGAGCTGGTCCCTAATTGAAAGCTTTATCAAAGAGGAATGTTTTAAGTCTAACCTTAAAAGGTAGAGAGTGTCAGACTCCCGAACTGTGGTTGGTAAATTGTTCCAGAGAAGAGGAGCCTGATAACTGAAGGCTCTGCCTCCCATACTACTTTTGGAGATTAATGGTACCACAAGTAGGCCGGCATTTTGGGGCGTAATGTTCTAGAGGGTTGTCCGTCACTACAAGCTCTTTAAGATAGACTGGTGCCTGTCCACTGAGAGCTTTATAGGTGAGGAGAAGAATCTTGAATTCTATTCTATATTTAATGGGAAGCCAATGCAGAGAAGCTAAAACAGGAGTCATGTGGTCTCTTCTCCTAGTTCTAGTCAGTACACGTGCTGCAGCATTTTGGACCAGCTGGAGCATCTTAAGTGACTTGCTGGGACAGCCTGAAAGCAGAGAATTACAATAGTCCAGTCTAGAGGTAACAAAAGCATGGACTAGCTTTTCAGCATCGCTCTGGGACAGGATAGGCCTGATTTTAGCGATGCTACGAAGATGAAAAAAGGCTGTTTTTGAAATTTGCTTTATGTGGGAGTTAAAGGATAAATCCTGATCAAATAGCACTCCTAGATTTCTAACAGTTGCGCTTGGTGCCAGACTAATGCCATCTATGGCAGTTAAATCACTAGAAAAGGATTCTCTAAGGTGTCGAGGGCCCAGCACAATGACCCCTGTCTTGTCTGAGTTAAGAAGAAGAAAATTTCTGGCCATCCAGGATCTGATGTCCTTTAAACAGGCATCTAGTTTGTCTAACTGGTTTGTCTCACCTGGCTTCAGTGATACATAAAGCTGTGTATCATCAGCGTAGCAGTGAAAATTAACAGAGTATTTCCTCATGATATCACCAAGGGGAAGCATATATATAGAGAAGAGAATTGGACCTAGCACTGAACCTTGAGGAACCCCGTAACTTACTTTAGTGTACACAGAGGACTTGTTGTTCACGTGTACAAACTGATATCTATTGGATAAGTAGGACTTAAACCAATTTAAGGCAGTCCCTGTAATCCCAAGTAACATCTCTAATCTCTGTATAAGAACACCATGATCAATGGTGTCGAATGCAGCACTTAGATCTAACAAAACAAGAACAGAGAGCAGTCCTTCATCTGAAGCTGAAAGTAGATCATTGGTTACTTTAACTAGAGCAGTCTCTGTGCTGTGATGAGCTCTAAATCCTGACTGAAAGTCCTCAAGCAGGCTATTGTCTTGAATGAAGTCACCTAGCTGATCAGCTACCACTTTCTCCAGGATCTTTGAGGCAAATGGTAGGTTAGAAATAGGCCTGTAGTTAGCTAATGTTCCTGAATCGAGGTTAGGTTTTTTAAGGAGGGGTTTGATTACTGCTGTTTTAAAAGACTGTGGTACGTAGCCTGTTGATAGAGATATATTTACTGTCTCCAGCAGCAATGGACAAACTAGAGGGAAGACCTCCTTGAACAGTTTAGTTGGGATCGGGTCTAAAAGGCAGGTTGATGATTTAGAGGAAGAGGCAGAGAATTTAGCTCCTGAAGGCTAATCGTGAGAAACTGTCTAACTCAGGTCTAACTACTACTACATTTAAAGGTATGGCAGGTTCAGCTGGAGATGAAGAGTTGCTAATTTAATCTCTAATTTTCAGAATTTTGTCATTGAAAAAGTTCATAAAGTCCTCACAGCTATGGGCTAGAGGAATCACAGGCTCAATAGAGCTCTGACTCTGTGTCAGCCTGGCTACAGTGATGAAGAGGTATCTGGGGTTGTTTCTATTCTCTTCAATAAGTGAGGAGTAGTAGGCAGCTCGAGCATGTTTTAAGGCTCTCATGTAGTTAATATGACTCTCTCGCCAAAGTATACTTGACTCTTCTCTTTTATCAGAGCGCCACATTCTCTCTAATTTACGGGTTGTTTGTTTAAGTGTACGAGTTTCTGAGTTAAACCAAGGATGACGTTTAATTCTTTTTGTCTCAGTGGGGCAATTGAGTCCAAAGTGGATCTTAGTAGAATGGCTGAGTCATCAACAAGCTGATCCAGCTGAGTGGGACTAAAGCTAATATCACAGTTATCGGTTTGCCAGTTTATCGAGGTTAAGGCAGTAGGAATGGCCTCTTTGAATTTAGCCATAGCACCACTGGACAGATTTCTACTGCTCACAATTGTGCTGCAAAACACAGAATCTTCCAGGAGGATGCTAAAAGTTACTAAGAAGTGGTCAGATAAAAATGGATTTTCATGAAAAACTTTCAGTTCATTAATATCAAGTCCATATGCTAAAACCAAATCAAGAGTGTGATTAAAATGATGGGTAGCTTCATTAACAGACTGAGTAAAGCCAACTGAGTCTCTTAATGATATAAAAGCTGAGCTGAGACTATCACTCTCTTTCTCAACATGGATATTAAAATCACCTACAATGATTATTTTATCAGAGCTCAGGACTAAGTTTGATATGTACTCAGAGAATTCTGATAAGAATTCAGAGTATGGGCCTGGAGGACAGTAAATTATCACAAATAGGACTGTCTGGCCGGTTTTTGAATCAGTATGAGATACATTTAGAGTAAGGCTTTCAAAAGAAGTATATTTAGCCTTTGGTCTGTGATTGATTTGGAGACAGGAATGATAAATAAAAGTGGATTCATTTAAACTAACATATTCCTCGTCACATAGCCATGTTTCAGTGAGACAGAATAAATCAATCTGATTTTCTGATATAAGGTCGTTCACCAGTAAGCATTTGGACCTCAGTGATCTAATATTTAGAGACCACATCTGATTCTCTGATGTTTTAAAGCCACTACATTTGAAGGTTTTATTTTAATAAGATTTCTATGGTTGACACCTCTTTTATTTGTTTTGGTGTTAATATCTAAGTGAGCTTTGGGTCGGGGGACTGACACAGTCTCTATGGAATAATGTTTATCACTATTACAAAAGCCATAGCAGTTATCTAAGTGATGAACACAGCTGTCATAACAGTAATGGCAGGAAAACTGTCCTAGAGCAAGCGCAGAGGAGCGTGGAGGACTGCAGCTCTGCAACATGTTCTCATCTCTGAGAGGTCATAAGTGTGACTCTGCCATGTTTTTTGACAGGAGAGATGCACCAGCCAGAGTAGGATGGATGCCATCTCTTCCTATCAGGCCAGGTTTTCCCCAGAAGGATGACCAATTGTCAACAAAGCCCACATCATTTGCTGGACACCACCTCGATAGCCAGCGGTTGAATGATGACATGCGGCTATACATATCATCACTAAATGTGTTAAAGGCCTCTTGAGATGTGACATCCCATTTTCAAGATGGACCTCATGCCTATGTGGTAATAAAAAAATAGATACTGTAGATGTATCAGTCATGGATATGGAGATCATGCTAATATCTACATGAACAGCTATAATGATAATGGAAATGGAGTGTTCCTAATAAAATGGCCAACTATTTGTCATTTTTTTGTTTAATTTTCTGAGAAATTTGTTAATTTTCTTTTTTACCTTGATTCAGTGATGCCTACTTGAATAAAATGTAAGTGTTACAAATGGTCACCATGTTGGGAAAACATGCTACAGACCTGTGTATTCTGTCTGGCACTGATGCATTTTGCAAAGTGTGGAGCAGTCCAAATCTGCATTGCTGTATTTGCAGGTATAACAGTCACCTTTACAGGTGCATCTGAGCAGCTCTCTGTGAGCTCTGCAAACCTCAGGAATGGTCAGACTAACTCAGTCATGACTCTTTTATGTTGGTCCATCCATGATTCTGTGGAAAAAGAATCACGTTGTATACTGCCAGTTTATCATCTGCTGGGGGAGTGAATCCAGAGTGGGAGGTAGTTTCCTCATCGTTAATTCTCTCCACAGAAGACTTCTTTACTTTTTGTGTTGATGGACTCTCAGGACCGGATTTGTCGTACAGGTTGATAGTCGGTCTTTGTCTCCCTGAAGTGCTGCAATCTGCTTTTGCCAGATCAACAAATGTTTCTGTCTCAGCATCACAGGCTTACCAGGCCGGCCAAAATGACTTCTTAGCTTTTCCATTAAAGGTAGATGTTGTGTCACAACAGTCATGGGCATGAAACAGAGGCAGAGCTTGAGGTTTGGGTCCCCCAGTTGTGGTGTGTGATACCATAAGAGTTGATATCGATCCGATACCAATCTGATACCAGTCAGTATTATGCGGATACCAATATCGATACCGATACTTACAGCAGTCCTTTCATTCTGCTCCATCCTTTCATTTCGATTTTAGTTAATTAACTAATAGTTAATAGTAATCCAACCAGGATAGTTTATAAGTAAAATACTTCATTAACATAATAAAAACTATAAAAATGAGAAAAGAAAAAAAATAAAGGCAAAACTGCCCTTCTGTGCACTTTTTCTTAAATATTGCCAGCAGCACTTCTTGCTTTTTAACCTTAGCACAGATAGGACAGGAACTAAAGTGTCGATAACACTGCAGTAGTATCAATTGATCTCAATGCCGACGCTGGATCGATATACTGATATTTTGGATCGATCCGCCCACCACTGTCCCCAGAATTTCACACAGACTGCTGATGAGGTGAAATCTGTTTTCTGCCATTCAAAAGCACCAGATGTCAGTCAAAGGCTGAAGTGCCAAGAAATCATGGCACAAGCCAGGAAGGATGACAGTGACATCAGCGTCCACTAGTGTTGTGTACTCAAGTGGTACTCAAGACTGGTCTGGTTTGAGACTGGTCTGAGACCACATTTTGAAGTTCAGAAGTTCCACACCAGAGACTTGGTTCTGGCAAATCACAGAGCTCTTGCAAGGTTGTCTTGCTGGGCTTGTTGGCCATGGTTGGAGATCCAAACACTTTGACAGCACACTGAAAAGGAACCAGTGGTTGTGGGTTTGTGTGACATAGCCCTAGTGGATTTTGGACCAGTCTGAACATAGGGTGACATTGATTTTCTCCAAAATGACTTGCTCAGCGTGTCAAAGAGACTGAATTAATAGACCAAAACATGAAATGACTGGTCATTACCGGGCCTCTACCACTGCTGATGTCTCTGTGGCGCAATTGGTCAGCGCTCGGCTGTTAACGAGAGGTTGGTGGTTCAAGCCCACCCAGGGACGCTCTCCTTGTTTTGCCTGGACATCAGGCCTAGCTGCTTCGATGTTGGACATGTGGTGCAAGGCTGGTTGGGTCTCATTGCCAAGCCAGCCCTGAAAAGATGTGGCAAATCAAAGCCAGTCCAAAGCATCACAGCACTCCCTCATCAGCCATCACTGACCTATCAGAGCTCCCCATTTATGTATGTAATTGAGCCAGAAGTCACCAGGCTTTGTTCTGTGTCAAGCCCTTTGATCGTAGTTTTGGTGGAGGTGGCCTGCAATGGAAAGTGTGTTGGCAAGGTCAGGTCAAGTGCTTGTTAGAAAATGTCAGATAATCAAACCTAGTCTAAGTGACCCATGACATGGCGCCGTGGCTTAGCTGGTCAAAGTGCCTGTCTAGTAAACAGGAGATCCTGGGTTCAAATCCCAGCGGTGCCTTATTTGGCCCCTCTGGTCATGAAGCCAGTTTCCTGGGTGCTGAAAGCGTCACTAGATGGAGTGCAATTGTGGCCAACCACACCAGAGACTTGATTCTGGCAAATCACAGAGCTCTTCCCAGGCGTCTTGCTGGGCTTGTTGGCCATGGTTGGAGATTCAAACACTTTGACAGCACACTGAAAAGGAACCAGTGGTTGTGGCCTTGTTGGACATAGCCCTAGTGGATTTTGGACCAGTCTGAACATAGGGTGACATTGATTTTCTCCAAAATGACTTGCTCAGTGTGTCATAGAGACTGAATTAATAGACCAAAACATGAAATGACTGGTCATTACCAGCCTTCTGCTACTGCTGATGTCTCTGTGGCGCAATTGGTCAGCGCGCTCGGCTGTTAACCGAGAGGTTGGTGGTTCAAGCCCACCCAGGGACGCTCTCCTTGTTTTGCCTGGACATCAGGCCTAACTGCTTCGATGTTGGACATGTGGGTTAAGGCTGTTTGGGACTCATGGCCAAGCCAGCCCTGAAAAAATGTGGCAAATCAAAGCCAGTCCAAAGCACCACAGCACTCCATTATCAGCCATCACTGACCTTTCAGAGCTCCCCATTTATGTATTTTACTGAGCCAGACGTCAACAGGCTTTGTTCTGTGTCAAGCCTTTTGATCGTAGTTTTGGTGCAGGTGGCCTGCAATGGAAAATGTGTCGGCAAGGTCAGGTCAAGTGCTTGTTAGAAAATGTCAGATAATCAAACGTAGTCCAAGAGACCCATGACCTGGCGCCGTGGCTTAGCTGGTCAAAGTGCCTGTCTAGTAAACAGGAGCTCCTGAGTTCAAATCCCAGCGGTGCCTTATTTGGCCCATCTGGTCAGGAAGCCAGTTTCCTGGGTGCTGAAAGCAGCGTCACTAGATGGAGTGCAATTGTGGCCCACACCAGAGACTTGATTCTGGCAAATCACAGCGCTCTGTTAAATACTGCTCTTCCCAGGCCGTCTTGCTGGGCTTGTTGGCCATGGCTGGAGATCTAAACACACTGCAGAGACACTTTGGGCCTTTCTCAAACCGCCCCCTACACACTCTCCCTACACACTATCTCTCCGTTTGCGCATCCTCGCGAAGGGTCCACCATATTAAGGGCCATCCCAAACCGATTTGAGGGGAGGGGTAGTGGACTGTAAAACCCTCCACGAGCGAGTCTGCACAGATGCCGACTCGCTGAACACGTGCAGCGCTAAAGTGTGTCCGGTAACAGGCATAAAGGAAGCAACAAACAAATGTAAGTTCCACTCAAGTGCCTGCACAAACTCTGTTGAATCAAGACAACAATTTCATGATTGTCATCCAGATGTTTATAACTTTAGTTGTACATGTCACTGATTATGTAAATTAAGGCCTGCCCTGCATTAGTCCAAAAAAGAGTTTATTTGATTAAATGTTTTATATTTACAAGGAATGTAACGAAAACCAAATAATTCATAAAAATGTGAGTGATAAATGAAAGCTCTTCAGTAAGAAAAAAGAATAATAAAGAATAAGTGAAATAATTTGTATTGTCCTAGGATAAAAACATTTTTTTTATTACCTGAGACATGTTAATTAGGCAAATTTCAGCACTGAGATACATATAGGCAGATCAATATGGTTGCAGAAAGGTTCTCTGCTAGTATTTAGGCCATTATGCCAGGGTTTAAAATATGTTGGGAAACTTTAAATAGATTGACCTTACATTGAATTATGCATTGAAGGATGATTTTTTTTAATTCAATCTCATATAATTTAATAAAGATGAATAACATCAATATCCAGAGATATTTTTTACAGAATGTGTGTAACAAAAGTACAGAGGCTCACATTTCACTGCTGCGTAATCAAACGTAAAAGACGTCTTAAACCTCTGCGCCATTTGGAGGATCTCATCTGCTCATGTTTCAGTCACTGCTGGATCAATGCAAGAACTGCTGCTCATGCATGATGCCGCTTCGAAACCATAGCAACATACACTTCCTGTTTCCGCCTGAGGGAGGGAAGTTAATCCCAAAGCTTACTGCTGTAGTCCGACCCTTCACCGTGATGAAGTGAACTACATTCAGCTGCGAGTGTGACTCCGTGACGGAGGGGGAGTGTGTAGGACCGGTTTGAAAAAAGGCTCTTTGACAGCACACTGAAAAGGAACCAGTGGTTGTGGGCTTGTGTGACATAGCTGTACTGGATTTTGGACCAGTCTGAACATAGGGTGACATTGATTTTCTCCAAAATGACTTGCTCAACGTGTCATAGAGACTGAATTAATAGACCAAAACATGAACTGACTGGTCATTACCGGGCCTCTGCTACTGCCGATGTCTCTGTGGCGCATAATGTCGGTCAGCCTTTCGGCTGTTAACCGAGAGGTTGGTGGTTCGAGCCCACCCAGGGACGCTCTACTTGTTTTGCCTGGACATCAGGCCTAACTGCTATATGTTGGACTTGTTGGGTAAGGCTGTTTGGGACTCATGGTCGAGTCAGCCCTTAAAAAATGTGGCAAATCAAAGCCAGTCCAAAGCATAACAGCCCTCCATCATGAGCCATCACTGACCTTTCAGAGCTCCCCATTTATGTACAGTGGGAGGAAAAAGTAAGTACACCCTTTGTAATTTTGTACATTTCTGCCTAAATTGGTCATAAAATGTGGTCTGATCTTAACTCAAATCACAAGAATGAGTAAACAGTGTCTGCTTAAACTAATGCCACCCAAACAATTACATGTTATCATTTTTTTATTGGCCATTAGATGTAAACATTCACAAGACAGGGAGGAATAAGTAAGTACACCCTTGGATTCAATAGCTGGTTGACCCTCCTTTGGCAGCAATAACTTCAACTAGACGCGTTTCCTGTAGCTTCAGATTAGGCGCGCACAACGATCAGGATGAATCTTGCACCATTCCTCTTCACAAAACTGCTGCAGTTCTGCAAGATTCTTGGGATGGTCTTGGGATGTCTGGTGTGAACAGCTTTCTTGAGGTCATGCCACAGCATCTCAATTGGGTTTAGGTCAGGACTTTGACTGGGCCATTCCAGAACATTTATTTTATTCTTCTGAAACCATTCTAAAGTTGATTTGCTTCTGTGCTTTGGGTCGTTGTCCTGTTGCAGCACCCATCCTCTTTTGAGCTTCAACTGTTTGACAGATTGTCTCAGGTTTTTCTGCAAAATATCTTGGTAAACTTGTGAGTTCATTTTTCCATTGATGATGGCGAGCTGTCCAGGCCCTGAGGCAGCAAAGCAGCCCCACACCATGATTCTCCCCCCACCATACTTAACAGTGGGAATAAGGTTTTGATGATGGTGTGCTGTTCCATTTTTCCTCCACACATGGCGTTGTGTGTTCCCACCAAACAACTCAACTTTGGTTTCATCACTCTACAGAATATTTTCACAGTTGCGCTGTGAAACATCTAAATGCTTTTTTGCAAACTTCAAACATGCAGCAATCTTCTTTTCAGACAGCAATGGCTTCCTGCGTGGTGTTCTCCCATAAAACCCATTTTTGTTTCATGTTTTACGTATTGTAGATGTGTCAACAGAGATGTTGGCATGTTCCAGTGATTTCTGTAAGTCTTTAGCTGACACTCTAGGGTTCTTTTTTACCTCATTGAGGATCCTGCGCTGTGCTCTTGGAGTCATCTTCACAGGGCGACCACTCCTTGGAAGAGAAGCAACAGTGCTGAACTGTCTCCATTTGTAGACAATTTTTCTCACCGTGGATTTGTGAACATCAAGACTTTTAGAGATGGTTTTGTAACCTTTTCCAGCTTTACACAAATCAACAATTCTTGATCTTAAGCCTTCAGAGAGTTCTTTTGAGCGAGGCATGGTGCACATCAGACAGTGCCCCTCATCAAGAGACAACTCTTAACTGGTGTGTGTTTTCCAGTGGGCAGGGCAGCTTTAAGCCACACCTCAGTAACTGAACTTCAGGTTGGCACACACCTGACTCATAAATTTGACTAACTAGCTCTTGGAGGATCCTTAGCCAGGGGGTGAACTTACTTATTCCTCCCTGTCTTATGAATGTTTACATCTAATGGCCAATAAAAAAATGATAACATGTAATTGTTTGGGTGGCATTAGTTTAAGCAGACACTGTTTACTCATTCTTGTGATTTGAGTTAAGATCAGACCACATTTTATGACCAATTTAGGCAGAAATGTACAAAATTACAAAGGGTGTGCTTACTTTTTCCACCCACTGTATATAATATATATATATATATATACATATAAATATATATATATATATATATATATATATATATATATATATATATATATATATATATATACATATATATATATATATATATATATATATACACACACACATTCGAGAGAAAAGTACAAACAGTGTGTATTGTCTTTACACCTGTATACTGAGAGCAATGCAACCCTAATGCCACTGATCTGCGTCCCTGCAGGACATGCAGAGTGACAAGTTTTCAGAACACAGGACAGTATTGTCCACAGCACCACTGGACATGGGAGTGAGGTCAAGCGTTTACTTTTCTAAAGGCCTGATGACACACCTGACAAAACACCTCCTTCCATATGCCGGCCTGTGGAGTGGAATAATGCTTGGTCAATCCTTTTGAATATTTCTCAGAAGGTTGATATACATACGTATACCTTGTTAGCAATGAAAACACCTTTAGCATTTCTTTTGTTCCAAAGGCAATCTTGGACTACATGGCCATACCAAGGCCTACAAGAAATTCTCCAATCAATACGCTGCCCTGCAAAAAATCAAAAGACAGGTAACTGGAACGCGTCAACAGAAATGTCACTCTTTTTAAAATATTGTTCTATTTGGCTCCTTGTCATTAATATTTTTGAATGTTTTATTCTTTCCAGAATATAACCCAGGACAGCAAAACCCAAGGCATTATGGAGAAGAGCCAGTTGGACCTAAAACATATTAGGTTCCACTCAAAAAGGCTCACCAGACTGGATGACTTTGTTAGCAAATACCAAAGCAGCCACACTGCTTTGGTGAGGGAGTTTGAGGACTCAAAAAGATTGTGCAGAAAGGTTTGAAAATACAAGTTCCATTTTTGCCACTTTTGTCTCCCTATCTGATGTAATGAGGTAAATGTGTTGAACAATATATGCTTTAATGGTGTTTGATGCCAATCCTGCAATAAATTCATATGGTAAAATGTTCAGCTCATGAGAAATTCGTCCACTTATAGCTTCAGAAGTTATTCACTTCTTGTTCATAACCTCAACCAGACGTGAACAACACTGAAGTACTCCACACCAATCCTGTCACTCTTCTTTGTTTCTGAAACAAGTTTAAGTTTGAAAGTACAAAGAAATATGACTCAATGTTCAGTAACTAAAATTCTTTATTATAACTTAAGATGTTTAGTAATATACCTACTATAAAGATACAGCATTAAGCAGAGTCAAATATCAATCTGAGGGTTTTGCTGCTACTGAGTCATCCAACTCTGTAGTGATCATTTCAAGCCAGATGACTTTGACAGGACGGTCAGATTGTCAGGCTTAGAGATGGAGCGACCCCGTCTGTTTTTAACTTCCCGCCTCATCTCCAAGAGTAGGTGTAAATTTACTCTAGCCTACATGCTAGTAGATATGTCTTTGATTCACATGTAAAAAAAATTAACATCACACTTTGATTCATGTCTCAACATTAGTTATTTCTTCTTCTTTCTGCATGTTTATGAATTAGTGATGTGTTGTGTATCTCACTTTACTGTGTCTACTAAAACCTACTCATGTTGTTTTCTATTAAGTTTTTTAAGCAGGATGTTTCTTGTATTTTAGCCTGTAGCAACAAGAATTACAAAGACTTCAAAGAAAGCAGAAGAGAGGCAATCAGTGGACCTTTCTGAGCATTTCTCTGAAAGTGAATCTCAGCCCAATGATGTGAGTATTTGTATTTGATACGTCCCATAGAGCTGTCACCATCATGGCTTTGGTCATATTAAAATCTCTCCCTTGCTTTCTACAGTTCTTGTCAGACATACTCTCATATACACTTTTTATATGCTATAAACAGATACATTCAGAATATATGATAGTAATACATTTTATTTGTATCACACTTTTAAAAGCAGGTTTACAAAGTGCTTTGACAGGCAGGGACATTAAGACAGCAAAACACAAGAGACTTAAAACCAAAGAACCAAAGAATAAATAAATACAACCACCTACATACATACACTCCTCTTTCACTAACACTCATACACACACACATACAGCCACCCACACCCTTTCTATTTCACATACTCTTGACGCTGGCAGTGATATTAGGGGTTTGGTATGAAATTAAGAATGTGGACCTGCAGGTATGCAAACAACTGTGAGTGGTATGATATAAACATCACTGAAAACATTTTCACCTGTCTTTCTACTAGGACCACTCCTATGCATTGCCCAGTTCTCCCACTCGTCTAAAGGCCGACTCTGTGAAGCTTTGTCTCGAGTCAAGAGTCTAGAGCGGGAGAAAGAGAATGCAAAGGCCCGAGAAAGGAGAGCGAGGACAACAGTGAAGAGTTTTCTTGAGGATCTGAAGGAAAAGAACCTTATAAACGGGGAGTTGAAAGACTGGCTTGACTTCCACTAAGGTAAATATAAATTGATAATACAACTTTGAATGTGATGTTATGTTATGTTATGTTATGTTTACACTTTTTGTCAGACTTTATAATAATATTGTTTCAAAGGACTTACAAACTGGTTTGTATTAACTAAATTTCAGATCTTCAGATAGACCTCTTTTCAAAGCGGGGCCATGAATACACAAAGGGCCAGAGAGTTTGCCCTCACACTGCACCTCCATGGTCCAAAAGCCTACAGTTACCTGAGGGAGTCTATGCATCTGCCCTTACCACATCCACACACATTGCAAAGGTGTAGTTTATGTTTTTTGGTTACACTTTTTCAGTGTTGGGTACATTACTTCAAAAAAGTAATTTGTTATAGTTACTAGTTATTTTCCAAAAAAAGTAACTGAATTACTATCGGAATTACTCCTTCATAAAAGTAATTAGTTACAAGGTAAAGTAATTGATGGGTTACTTTTTAAAAAAGCTTTTTCTGCTTGAATTGTGTGTCTCTGTCTCTGTGTCCTTCCTTGTTGTTACCTGCTGCAGCAGCTCTGACATCATCAGTTCTCCAACAGCACCTGCAGGGGAATTTGCCTGATAGACTAGAATGGGGGCAAAGTGCTCCACAGTAAGCTCCACCTACACGCAGCGCTTAGTTGGTGAGAGCCAGCGTGTGCCAAGGCGCTGGAGATTTACTTCAGATCTTTTTTCTGCGCGGCCGCGTCCAAACCTCGTAAATTCACTGTCGTTTAGAAAGCACCAGACAGGAAGTCAATGTGAGGAGTATCCGGAAGTTTCAAAATAAAACAGAATGCACAGACTCTTGACTCGGTGAATCAGGTCAGCAGTCGGTCAGAGGGTCCCAGAGGCCACACGACACCATGAATGAAGAAGTGAATCATAGAGGTACAGAAATATATAACACTGCATACATATCAAAAACCTCTTATCTACATGGATAAAGGTGGATAGAAGTTAAATAATTCACGAAGCTGTGTGGTTGGGACCAGCAAAGGGACCTTAGAGAAGGGAAGTGAGGTGTTGGTGAAGAAGTTACAGGACATTTTGGTCCCTCCTCATTTTAAAATGGCTGTGGAAGCAGCAAAAAAGGCCAGTGGTTCTAAAAATGTTAAGAACAGGTATAACACACCATCCCTTGCAATAAAATTAGGTCACTCTCTCAAGACAGCGTGCAGTATTGTGATCGGCCAGCACGTGGAGGATGAAGATGAGGCAGCAGCTGCCAGAGTCCGGAGCTTTTCAGGCTTGTTGGATGCTGAATGGCACCTTTTTGTGTCCTGCCATGCTCGCACCAACTTTGAGGAAGACCGCTGGAATAAGAAAGACATGATCCCACTCACTCAAGACGTGATGAAGCGTAACAGTGTTCTAAAGTGCAAAATGGAGGCCACAAAAGAAGAGCTGTTGGATGGACCAAGCCCCAGAGCTTACAGGACTATAGTGAGTGCCTTCTCTCTCGGATTATTCTCTTCAACCGGAGACGTCAAGGTGAGGCAGCAAAAGTCCCTCTGCTGACCTAAAAGGACCGAGTGGAAGACAAACCAAAAGATGACATCATTTGGTTTGTCTCTCCAAACTGGAACAAAGTCTGAGCAATGAGTTCACCAGGCTGGTCATCAGAGGACAAAGAGGGAGGAAGGTGCCTGTGCTCCTCACCAAGGGGATGACAAAGTCCATGGATTTCCTGATTGAGCACAGGGATGAGGACAACGACATCCTGGACCAAAATGAGTATGTGTTCGCAAGACAGATCTCAGAATCTCACTTCCCCAGTTTAGACTTTTTGAGGAAGTATGCTGCTGTTTGTGGAGCAAAAAGACCAGAAACTCTCACTTCTACCCACCTGAGAAAACACGTGGCAACACTGAGTCAGATCATGAACCTTAAAGTGGAAATGAAACATGCAATTTTAGCACTGGAATTTCTTAAGTAAACAAGAAAAAACATCCAGCCTAAAATTTGTTTTTAAAAAGCAGTTAAAACCACTGATATTGCCAATGTAGTTTCTTAATCTTACCTACTTTTGTGTCAGTGAGCTGCCATTTTCACATCACTGTATCGTAGGGGGTTGGTTTGTTCTTTGGCTGCGAGTTATTTACTAACTACTCGACACAACATCTTACGAGCTGTGATTCACTTGAAAAGAGTGCAACAATGGAAGATGAAGCTTAAAAAACCAATCAAATATCCAAACCCGATTGCCTCGCTATCAAGCCAATTTGCCAGGTCACTCGAGCAGCGATACGGAGAGAGGAGGACAGTGTGGAGCTGGTGCTTGTCTGTGGGGAGGAGCGGGTTGGCAACGCTACCTGGTGTCGGTGTGGCTGCTGTAATCAGTAGGTATCAGAAGCAGGTATTTTGAAATGAAGCACAACTCCTACAAAGCCAAAAAAAAAAAAAAAAAAAAAAAAAGGGATCAAAAATCCGGCTGTGATGAGTGTAAAACCCTGCATGACATAAAGAGTTATCAATAACACTTTTGCATCTCATAATATCTGTTGTGCATCAACAAACATAGTGTGGTGAACATATTCACAAAAACCTGCTGAATTCCTTGTCAGACATTAAAATGATAGTCGGTTTAATTCATCAGTAAATGTCATTTAGCCTCTTACCGGGTGATTCAGCAACGTGACAGAAGATATCAGGGAATGATACATCAGGCCATTGAGTTGAATCATTGGTCCATTCATTAATAAGGTAAGGACAACAATCCCTTCCCACTAGTGTAACTTTTTTAAGTTTCTGTCCTTGTCAATGGGCTGTAATGAATCAATGTATGACGTTTTAGCAGTTAGCATCGATGTCAAGATTTGAAATCCGCGTGCTGTCAGTGCTGCAGACGAGGGGGAAAGGATTGTTTTCCCTCTCAAAATGCCCCGCCCCCCAACCGTGACGTAACTGTGACATGATGCCGACTATATGTATAGCCTGTTACGTGACTATTCACATCCAAACATGGTCATTTAGCTACTGTAAGTGTGTTACCCAGTAAGGACATCATGAAAATACAAATGCAAAGACAAAAGTATTTCCAGCTTAAAAATATGAAAAAGCTTAGTGTTGGTACTATATTTGTAGGTATCACTGTGAACATTAACACAATTATGCCTTAGGACATACTCCATGTTTGTATTAAGATTTCTGATATTTTTGGCATATATGCATTTGTACCTAGATTTTAGCCGAACGTTACCCAGAAAGGACAGTTTGTTACTTTTAAGCTCAATAACTACATAAATACATACAAAAATTTTCAATTATTGTAAAAAATACAGTAACACTTTCTATGAAGATCTAGTTTATGATGCATTAGAAGCACATGCATAAGACGTTATAATGCATGGATAAATGAAGAAAAAATATATTATAAATCAAGCCTTTATAATGTTTTATACCTGCATACTCAAGTGACAAGTGATTTGAATGAAGAATCAAGCAATAATAATTTGCTTTATTGCTTTATTTATTGGTTTGGTTAGAGACTTGTTTGTTACTGACCTATATTCTCTCCACAGGTCAGATACAAAACCATTTTGTATCTGCAAAATACAGAGTGGTATGGTTGATTTACACTTTACTTACAGTCAGCAAAATAATTCACCTAAGTTATTATAATTGTGTTATATCATAAAATTGCTAATAACTATATACAGTGTTCAGTGTTCACATTAAATGTGCAAAAAGCCAGTCTGTTCCAAGCTTTAATTTGTTATAAATTCCATTCTTCAGTCCTCTCAGGTGCAAGAATTTTAATTTGTGAGCTTTGCAAGCCTTTTTTTTTTTTTTTTTTTACAGATTTCAATTGTTATGATATGTAGCGAATATTGTGCAACACTGTTTATGTTTTAGCAAAATAAAGTTGTTTTAAAGATCATTATGGTGTTTAATTTTTAACTTTCATTTTACTTCCAGCCAACAAAATACTGCTGCTAAGTGATTCTAATTGTTATTGTATCATGCAAATGCTAATGACTTTATACAGTGTTGTCGCTTCACTAAAAGCTCTTAAAGTCATCCTATAACATCTTATTGATATTTATAAGGAATTATGCCCTTTCTGTAACCAATAATTCAGTGTCTGTTCTATGTTGAGCAGTTCTATGTGTGTCTTTACTACTGGTTAGAAAAAGGATGGTTATAATGTGACCCAGGACTTCAGAGTCTTCATTCTAAACACTTGTCACTTGAGTATGCAGGTATAAAACATAAAGTCTTGATTATAATACATTATGTCCACACTTTTAATACTGTATAAACCTTGGTACAAGTTCTTATACATGGTTATACACCATTATAATGACACTTATGAAGTATTATACATGCATTATAAGGTCTTACGCATGTGCCTCTAATGCATTATTAACTAGATCTTCATAGAAAGTGTTACTAAAAATACTTATTTGTCTAAATAAAGTGGGGAGAGTTGAATAACTTAATAGTGCTTTAAAATCTTTACATATTTTTAACATTAGAAATGTGCTTTGGACACCAGAATTGACACGTCTTTGACCAATCTATAGAAATGAAAAGAGAGAGAGAGAGAGAGGAAGAGAGAAAGAGACATAGATATATCAAAGCAAAAAAATAATAATAATAAACCCAACCAATCAGACAAAAATAAAAACTTTTGTGACTGTAAGGAAAGGGGGAATTATACAAAACACAGTAAAAAAAACATCTTTTTTAAGGACCTCAGATTGACATTGTAATTTATAAATTAAGAATCCAGCCATCTCAAAGAATGGTGGACCAAATAATGACATGTCCTCACCTGTATCTGCCTTTCAAATCTAGAGAAATAGAAGTAAAATGCTCCATGATCTTTGACTAAGGTCCCTCAAACTTGGACTAAAACTCAGTTTTTGTTTTCTTATCTTAAAGCTAGAGCTGGTAATTTTGGAAAAGCATAAATTTGAATGTAGCATCTTCCCACCTCCTCCTCCAAAATGCCCCCCCCACACACACACACGTGCAAGAGCGCCGCTGATTCACAACCAGAAGACTGATTCAACTCCAAACCCTCAGCACAATGTTTTTGTTTTAACACTACACCAAGTCATGTCTCAGTCAGTGGTAAGAAACACCAAAACATTTTCACATTATCATAGTAAAGTAGGACTCTCAAGTCTCACACATTTGACATGTGACACACTCATTCCCACCCGTTCACACGCCACACATTGTATTTCTCAAGCATTTAGATTACCGCGGTAACGTCTCCGCTTTGAGAGCGGAACAAGTCGGAATCAAGCAAGCTCCCCCAAGAGTTCAGAATCTGCTTCCCACATGCAAGCCAATCACATAACGCATATCTACCGAACAACCAAGCAAAAAGTAGCATTGCTGTATCCGGGTTGGTTTTGATATTTCGCACGGTTACAGAAGAAGACGGACACTAACCGAAATAAGGCAGGTTTCATAAGGACGGAGAAGACCCGATGATTACAGTAAGTAGGCTAATCTCTGTGGAATAGTCTCTTTTATTCTGTCTATGAATATTCTGTCCAGGCAGCAGGAGGAGTGAGTTATATTATGTTATGTTATGGGTGTGTGTATGTGTGTGTGTGTGCGTCAGGGATCGAAGTTAGCAGTGAGCAGGAGATACTATTGGTTATTCCAATCAGACCTGAACCAATTAAAATCGGCTTCCTTTTTTTTTAATTTAGTACTAGTCTACTGAAATACTGATTGGGGGATAAGTGCACAGGAAAAGATCTTTCTGGCTGTTGTTATTCACACATCATTCCTTGAATAGCTGGTAGTGGAAGATAGATTTTAAAATAAGCATAAAAAGTTAATTTTAATCTCTGGTGCGTGTGTATCACTCCAGATGTGGCTGACTGGACTTCACTTCTGGGCAGGGCACAGAATTTTTTTTTTACAAAGTTGTGCTCCCCGAGCTTGTGGCCTGTTCTTACACCTGAGGCTCTGAAAAGGCACCCGTGCTGCCAGATGCACCGATGACAGAGGCACAGAGGTGTGTGAAGAAGAGGCACAGAAAAAACAACGGTGATGAAGGCTGGGTTCAGACCCTGAGGGAAGATGAGGATGACTCTGAGGCCTTGTTGTGATCAAGTCACCTGAACTTATCATGGCTGCTGTCACACTTTGATATGAGCTCAGCTTGAACTCTTCTTATCTTTTCCTGTCTGAATGTTGCAGTTTACATTTTATTACCTGTTGTGCACCGTTATTAATCTGAATGTTTGCACATAGCTTGTGCACTTTATCTTAATGTTGGCTCACTAAACTTTGTAAATTACTGTTTATATTCTGTCAGTTGTTTTTCTACTCAGGCTTGAACTGTGTGACTGCACTGAACAGAAATGTTTGTAATAAAAAGAATTGAAGTGGTGAGCTCGATAAGAAGTGGTTTTGATATTTCATGAAATGGTTTGACACAGGATCTGTTAAAGTGTTTATTATGGTGTACTTACATTGAAATGAAATGACTTACCAGATACTTACACACACATACCAACCGCGTAGGAAAAACAGAATAACAGAAAATAGAGGATTATCACGCTTCGGGATTTCTCGGGTGAAAGAAATATTTGTTGTGCTTTCCCACTTCTGGTAGTTTTACAATAATGGCAGAAGCGACTTCCCAATGTCACTGCTTGATGCGGCTCTGCAAAAGCAACAAAAAACGTCAACCTTACCTCAGGTTTTAGTCATTCCCAAGTGAAATCAGTAATAGGAAGAAAAGGTTTATCACTATTCGCCAGGATGGAGGGCCAAATTTTACGATTAAGCGATATAGCATGTTCGTCTGTAGCCAGCACTTCTGTGAGGATGACTACACTGCAGCAACGGCTAGCAGGCTAGCTACACCCAACACTGCTGGGATCAGTACAGCAGTAACCACTCGCAAACAGCTAAAAACTGGAGCTGTGCCCTCCTGTTTTGAGTGGAATGGTTGGGGTGGAGTGTCAAAGTGAGAGTCGGTTTATACGAGAGCACTGACTTGCTTCGGTCATGACGTTCGCCCAGCCTTTCCTCTTTGTGAGGAAGAAGTGGTTGACAAGGCAGTTTTGCCTGCTAGAATGACAGACGACTACAACTTGGCTCCTCAGGCAGGTAAGTTATGCATTAATATTCTGAACTTTTGAGAGTGTATGGATTAGAAAGCAATATTCCAACAACTGGAGGCTGTAGTTGATGAACTCACTAATGATTTGGAAAAGATGAAATATGTCCGGTGCATATTTACAGATTTTGTGTATCAGATGGTGACATCCACTTTTATACAAGATTTACAACAAAAGATGTTTTTTGTGCCTTCTGGGAGGCTATTCAACCATCAGCCTCCAGGGTGGTTTATTGGGTAAAAGCCCAAAAAAAGGACAAACATTTGGGCGCTTATCCCCCAGTCCACCTCGCAGCCTGCAACTGGTAGATGAGTTTTTCCTGTACTGCTGCTGCGTTGCTGCAGGCCTGCAGGAGAAGGTGCTGGCTGACATGTTTCAGGTCAGTGTGTCCACTGTCTCCCGTCTTGTGATTACTTGGGCCAACTATCTCCACCTGCTCCTTTGCTCCCTGCCCATCTGGATGAGTAAACAGCAAGTTTAGCAGACCATGCCAATCAAATTTGTGCAATATTGTCCAGAGATTTGAGTTATCATTGACTGCACTGAGGTGTGATGCCAGACCCCATCACCCCTAACAATCCAATCTGAGGTTTTCTCTTTTAACAAAAAGGCGAAGTTTGAGGACTTTCAACTGCTGTTGTGGCTCCTTAACCTGTGACGTAGAGCTTCATTTTTTTTTACTTGCCCTTGCTCCTGTTTGAGGGACAACACAGTAGTCATGGTCTGGAGCTTTTTCGGTCTCCATCTCTGAGACGGAGTCTAGCTCTGGGGCAGGACTCTCAGTCCACAGACACCGATCCCAGACGCTCTGTCAGGGTGCAGGTAGTTTGTACTCATTCTAGACAAAGTAAACAGGTACGCTTCCCTTTTTCAGCTTCCTCAGCACCCCCGCAGTCACACTGAAATCTGTTTTCTTAAAACACCGACTACAGACCCCCGCGTTTTTGGTCGGGTTCAAGTGATCTCTCCGAATCTTTTTCATCCATTCAGCTCTCACTGCACCGTCGATGGGGAATGAATGAAAATTTACTTCCTTGTTGTAATGTGATGAAACAGTACATAAAGGTACACAACAATGAAGTGCTGAGAATCCCACTCTCTGAAAGGCTAATCGTCTACCCTGAACGCTAAAAACACACATTGTAAATATGTATCTCTCTGATCGCTGTCTGCTCTTCTGCTCACTATCTATCTCTCGCTCTCCCCTACCCGCCCACACCCTTGCGTTCAAACGTCAGCGATGTGCAAGGAGCCCATTGAGAGCGGAAAACTGTGATATTTTGATAAACTACTTGTTTAACACTTTAACACTCATAGTGATAGGCCACATTCTATTTTTTTTTCAGATGTTTCTGTCGGCTTTCTCTGTGACTAGTCAATGATGTCCGATGGCTCCCTCACCTTTTTATCAGACTTGAAAATGGAAGGTGAAAATTTCAAATACAACTCAGTAGGACACGAAATTTCACTAACATGTAACAAATATGTAAAAGTGAATAGTATCTATGGTAAGATACCTTGTTTCTTTGGCATGTACAATGTTAAAATAATCAGCCTTAGTATGGCCCCTACAATAGTGTTAGGTCTGACACTTTCTTGCTCCTCATAGGGTCTCATCAGACGTTCGTGGATGTCCAGTCGTTACTTGCCTGTGCTGGTTCTGAATGTGTCTTCTGTAAACCCAAGAATCTCGAAAACAGTGATCACCTTCTGAAAAAGCATTTCAGAGATGCTGTTTATTTTTTGGAAAACACTCAAGGTATGCAGCTGCAAACATATGTGAATGGGATTTAATGACTTCAGTTAATCGGGAAATTGTAAGCCGCATGGCCATTACCAATTCTTGAAATTCCTTTTCAGATAAATTTGAGGTGGTCTGCTTCTGCAAGGAGGGCACTTAAGTGCTGAGGAGTCTTTACCATTGACCATTCTGCAGTTTTCACACGTTGGCACAGTCAAGCAACTTCATAAAGCATTTGCAAAGCATACATGGTAGGTGTTTTTACAGAAGACTAAAAACCATAATCTCTGTTTCACCCTAACATCTCCAAGTAGTGATCATGGCAGATAGCTGAGGCACTGGGAGGGTGACCAATGGGAAAGGGTGAAGCATGAGATTGCTGAGTTTGAAGGCTGTATTGGGACGTTCAGTGTAGCCTTCTGTTGTCTTTTCCTTTACCAATACCAAGAGCACAAATGCAGACATACCAGTTATACTCCAAGTGTTTGAAATAACTAACACAACATTTTTGATAACTAAAATCAGGAATTATAACCATCATAGTTCATTTCATGAGAATAATTTCATTGTCATTGATTTTTTATTTCATCAAGACTTTTTTATGGAGGTGACATCATGTTTCATCTTCTAATGAAACTGTTGCCACCAACTCAGGTCCTCTCAGCATTACTGCACCCAAGTCTCAAATAGAGAAAGTAAATTATATAGAAAGCTGTGATTTCAGATTTTATGGAACAAACCTGACAGGACTTGTAATTTCAGACAGCTGCTTGTAATTACTGTATTACTGTACTGTGTTACTGTTCATGTTAAAAAGTCAACTTTCACAGTATGATATATTTCATATGATAATGTAATCACATTATATGCCACATTTTAACAAACTATCTCTCACAGGTATTTCAGCAGAGAAAAATGAGGTAATGCATTTCTATGTTGTTCTTTAACTTTAAATCTAAAAACCTTAATACAATGGCAAAGTAAAAGAAACATCATGTGGATTGTCAAGTAGTGCTGCAATAGCTTTAACAACATGTAAAAGCTGTATGCATTTATACAGTACAATGTTTCAGCATGTAAGGTGGTGGTCTTAAGGTATCATGACATCTTAAGTTTTCTTTTCAAACTGCCTGTGTGGCTGTTTTTGCTAAAACAACATGATGTCATACCAAACGTACTGCAATGTCTTTTACCATGCACTGTGCTTTTGCATGTGTATTGTGATTGAAAAAATGTACTTTAAAACTACAAAGGTATTTTGATGACCACATTTTCTTTTTCAGGAAAGAGAAGCACCACAAAAAGAAAGGCTGGGGAAATGGCTGATGACGATGAAGATGACACATCAGACCGTTTAGCTTTTCCCCACTGCACCGCGGTGCTAAGTACACCAAAGACTTAAAGGAGACATATCAGAGACATACACAACATTGACAGCACACCAATGGTTAGCATCGACGTCACAAATGGAGTTTATGAGCATAGTCCAGTCCTTCAAATTCATGTGATTAAGTCCACAAATGCACAGAAAATAGACGGTGAAATACAACAGAGTTGCAAATTCATACAAATAGCCTGGTCATCAGGAAACCCTGGGAAGGAATGCACACACCTGAAAGGACAAAGTTTGCCAAGCCATATAGAAAGCCAGCACTCCTCACATCCTCTTCCCTTCAGGACATGCTCAGCAAAGGGCTTATGTCATCTGAATGGGGTAAAAAATGTGAGGAGATAAAAGAAGCAGCAAACCATCGTAAGGTGGATGGTGTGTTTGCTGTAGTTTTTGGAGATGAAGGATACTCCCAGCAGTGGCATTTTTTTCTCAGTCTTCACTAATCAAACAGACAACTGGTGTCAGTTTGGAAGAACAAGAGTAACTTTTGATGCTGTGGCAGGTCAGTGGAACTGCCAGTGCCGTTGCATCCATGGAATGATGCGAATGTGGTGGATTTTCCAGGAGTCCTCAGGCACTCTAATGGCTGCCTCAGATATACAGGTGGACGACATTACAGACTTGGAAAGTCACATGGTAGAGAGCGGCATCAGTTGC
This sequence comes from Scarus forsteni, assembly GCA_036419115.1. NCBI lineage: Eukaryota > Metazoa > Chordata > Actinopteri > Labriformes > Labridae > Scarus > Scarus forsteni. Next base: position 227,755 of record JAZDUH010000311.1, read on the forward strand.
GAGCCACAGAAGATCAACACTCAAAGGATCTGTGCAATGACAGAATACCTTTTTAAAGAAAAACATAGTCCACGCCCAAAGTTAGATGCAGACTTGAAAAGAGAAACAGCCACCATCTTGTTTTGTCCCCTCTGAAGAAACCTGCCCTTACTGTCCAGGAAAAACCCTCCAGCATCAATTCTGCAAAAGTTATGACAGCCCTAGCTGTGGTCTATGGGATCAACTACATCCAAAAATATTACTGGATGACAAATTATGTCTCTATTTTTGCATGGATATGTCATTTTATCTTTTAATATCTGCCTCAAATAACAAGCACTGAGGTCAAATATGTAAAGCTGTATCTCTATTTAATGCAGCTCTAGCAAATTCATATTGACATAACAAATACTTTTTCTATTAGCAGGTGTCACAGTTGCTGTAAAAGATTGCCCAGTGTGCAGTAACATAGTCAGGTTTCAAGATTATTCCTCAGGTTTTCACAACTTCAAAAACTGTGTCATCCTAACACGTCCATTGTGTCAGCTCCTGCTGTCTGCCTTGACTGTAAAGCATTAATAAATACTTTCAATAAAAAATTACATGCAGCAATTTTTCAGAAAGCATGATTATATGTATTTTTGTAAAATATATGACTTTGACAGTAATTTATTGATATTACATGTAGCTAAACTGTTTTTTTTATACAGATCAAGACAACCAGTGGACACATGCTGGGCACTCATTTTCACTCATTTTCAGTGACAATAGATACCACCACCAGATTGTGAGAAGAGCCTTCAACCATTTTTCATCTCTGGTGTCATTCAAGTTTGGTTTCTACTGCTATCAGTGTGGATACCACCCAGCTGTTATAGTGGCAGATGCAAACCGGAGACTGGCCTTTAAAGTACCACGTAAGGATATTCTTATCTGAATTTACAACATTTCTGATTTATTATCAAGGCTTATAGCTTGGCATGGATTAAGTAATAACTTTCTTCTGAATGATGCTATGGAGAAATTTGCATCTTTATAGGATTTTTATATTATAGGTAGCACTGACTCTATGCTTAACTGTGAAAGCTGAAGCTGTTCTCATGCCTTTTGCTTCATATATAAAATGGCACTTGCAGTTGTCACATTTAAAAGGCCAGACCCAGATACTGTCCACGACAAAGACCTTGAAATTGACATCACAAATGCATGGTCAGGTCTAGAAAAATCTCAAATCACAGAAGGCCTCATATCAGGTTTGGATTTCACAGTAACAATGATCTAAATTATAAATAAATAAGAAAGTCCAACACTTAAGAAAATTGGGAGAGTCTGCACTGTACTTTTAAAAAATTACAAGCTTTACTAAGAAAATCTTTGCACAAAATCTTTTGGTAACACTTTCTATGAAGGTCTAGTTTATAATGCATTAGAGGCACATGCATAAAATGTTTTAATGCATGTATAATGCTTCATAAGTGTCATTATATTGGTGCATAATCCTGTATAAGAACTTGTACCAAGGTTTATAAAGTATTAAAATGTAAACATAACTTGTTATAATCAAGCCTTTATAATGTTTAACACCTGCATACTCAAGTGACAAGTGTTTAGAATGAAGAATCGGAAGTTCTGGGTCACATTATAACCATCCTTACTCTAGACAGTAGTAAGGACACACATAGAACTGCTCATCATAGAACAGACACTGAATTCTCAGTTACAGAAAGGGCATAATGCCTTATAAATATCAATAACATGTTATAGGATGACTTTAAGAGCTTTAAGTAAAGTGAAAACGCTGCATAAAGTTATGAGCAATTGCATGACACGATTACACAATTAGAATAACCTGGGTGCAGAATTTTGCTGGCTAGAAGAAAAATGTAAGTTAAAAATTAAACACCTTAATGATCTTTAAAACAATTTTATTTTGCAAAAACAGAATATAAAGAATGTTGCACAATATCCCCCACATATTATTGCAACTGAAATCTGTACCACAAATTAAAATTCTTGCACCAGAGGACAAACAAATCAAAACTTGGAACAGACCAGCTTTTTGCACATTTAATTTGAACACTGAACACTGTATAGAGTTATCAGCAATTGTATGACATTATAGCACAATTATAATCAATCAGGAGCAGTATTTGGCTGACTGCAAGTAAAGTGTAAGTTAACCATGATGATGAGTAGCACAACTCTGTATTTTGCAGACACAACATGGTTTATTGACCAATGGAGAAAATATAGGTCGATAAAAAACAAGTCTCTTACCAAACCAATAAATGTATATTACTTTGTTAATCTTTAATAGAAAAAACTTGCATAACTGACAAATTGAAATTCTTGCACCTGAGAGACTAAAGAATGAAATTTGTAGCATAACAAATTAAAACTGGAACAGACTAACTTTTTGCACATTTAATGTGCAATGGGTAGCAAAGTACAATTGTCTTTAATTTTGCTTATGCGTTCCTTAATCTCAGCTGTAATAGCTGTGCGACATCTGTCCACAAAGCTGGAGAGCTTTTCAGATTTCTCATTCCACTGGCCTTGTGCTCTGAAAGCTTCTAGCTCTGCAAGGCTAAGCTCTGCCATGACTGCCGTTCTGGCGATTGTCTTGCAGTCAACACCGACTTCTTCAAAGGCAGATTCATGGACCCACCCTCACTGTAGCTCTTCAGCACTGCCTTGTACCTCTTGTACCTCTGGGCAATAAATAAAGGCGCCGGACAGGTGAAGAGAAAAGAAACCACACAGTGGCCATAAAAGAAACACACAAACAAAACAGTGAACCGAGGAGTGGTGATGCTACCGTACGTTAGAGGAGTCCCCAGAGGACCATGAGGAAGTACAACATCAACACATTGGTCAAACCACACATTAAACTGAGACAACCGTTGGTCCACCCGGAGGACAAAATAGAACAGAATGTAATGTTATATATGAGATACCATGCCAATCCTGAAATAAAACATACATTGAAAAGAGGGCAAAGAGTTTCAGCACAAGACAGAAAGAACATCTGGAGTGTGAAAAAGAAACAGGAACAAGACAAGATCAACAAAAGAAAAATCACAACAGGAAAACTACAAATCTGCCATAAATGACCACCAAAAAACTCTGGCATGGTGAACTTTACCTGGCCAGCCAACACTGATGTCCCAAAATTTCAATTTGTGGTCAACTACACCCTGCAACAGGATCCAGTTTCCTGTTGTAGTAATCTGCGGGCTAATCTGCTGGTGCCAGAATGCCAATGTGGGTCCTGTCTATTTCTCCTGCGACCTGTGGGAACCTCCATTTATCTCGGTAGCCCTGGACAATCACCCTTAGCTCCTCGTCAGATGGGGTCTTGATGTAGAGGTGTTTCATCTCTTGGTTTATGGCTGTCACAACCTCTTGAGTAATTTGACAAGCTGTGGACATGCCAACACCGAACAAATGTGAGACAGATCTGTATTCAAGATTGGTTGCCAAACGCCACAGACTTATTGCCACACGAAGATCTACGAGACCAGGGTGTCTGTATTTTGTACTCTGGCGTGTCAAACTAGGCAGCAGGATGTTACATAGGTGCTGAAAGGTCACTCTTGACTCTGAAGTTGAGCTGCCGGTCTGTGTCATTCCAGTTTTCATTGATGTGTTGCCAACAACTGCAGGGACGTGCATTGACCAACACGTGCACATGTGCACATGTGCATTGAATCAAGGAAGGAAAAAGGAAGGATAGAGGGGTAGAAGGGAGAAAAGAAGGGAAGTAGGGAGGAAAAAGGAAGGAAGGAGAGAAAGGAAGGGATGAATGAATGAAAGGATAGGAAGGAAACTAAAATAAACTGACAGAATGTCAGATAGCATTAAAATAGGCTAATGTAATGAAGTATTAAGAATGAATCATTCTAATAGATAAAAAGATAGGCTATTTCATTCTGGACTTCAACTATGATAGCTAAATGAACCCAAAGACTACAGTAAATGGTAAATTATGCAAATTACAAATTATTTTATATAGGTTAACTGATGTGTGTAATTTATTCTGTGCTAAAATACAACGTATCTCATCAGTATTTATAATATAGCTTCATTCTGCATCTTTACTTCATTCATTCATTCATGGGTCTAAAGAATAACATGTAGGGCCTATGAGAGACATGTTTTAACAAAAACACCCGCTGTACACACAGTGCTATTTATTTTTTCAAGACTGAAATATGCCATAATTTGAGATTCACGTTATGTATATGTAAATATACCTCTAATTCACACTGACACGGACATAATTTAGCAGCATACCCCCCAGCAATCCAGCTTGAGGGAAATTTTCTATGATGAAAGCACTAACAGGTCGGTAATGAGTTCATTAGTCCTTACGTGAATGTTTATTGTTGCTGTGATCTCTGAAAGTTGCCAGCTAGCTTAGCTCAATTTTCGGAACAACAATAACCCATAAATTCACAATTAAAAAAAAAAAAAAAAAAAAAAAAAAAAAAAAAAAAAAAAAAAAAAAAAAAAAAAAAAAAAAAAAAAAAAAAAAAAAAAAAAAAAAAAAAAAAAAAAAAAAAAAAAAAAAAAAAAAAAAAAAAAAAAAAAACAACATTGGTCAAACCTCGCTGAGACAACCAGTCACAGTCCTTAAACTCTGTTCTCATATGTTGTCAAATGTTAGATCGTCAAAGTTAGAAAAATAACAGCATAAATTCCTGACAAACTACGATAGCATTATACAGTTGCGTTAACTAACGTTCTAGTTTACCATAAAATAATGTGACCAAGCACAATACAGAAGCTAGTCCACCCGTGTTTGTAATCTGTGAAGTTACATACCTTGCTGTAGCAACGCCAACAACCTGTAGTCTCTCAACTCTCATCTTCCCCTCTGGTGCCACCTCTCTTTCACTCTGAGCGCAAAATACAGACAATATTGGGCCGCTTGCCACACCAGGTGCATGTGAAACACGACCATGAGAGACATCATCCAACCCATCATAACTAACTTCACATGCTGCTCCATGTTTGTTGTTTTTTTTCTGGACCGGGAGGGAGGGGAAAATTTCCCGTTCTACTTAGTCCAATTGATGAGCGTCCTTTTAACCACATGATGGGGCTCAAAGGTTCGATGCGCTTCAGAAATCCTACAGTAGTGTGAAAGCAGAACCGATCAAGTGACAAGAGCAACAATACTGCAACTTTCAGCTCCCCAGTCAAACTGAGTCTGCTGGGTCAGGTGTGACAACGACCATAGATGGTGAAAGAAAAATGGTTTGGTGAGGATAAGAAGAAGACCTGCCTTAATCAGCAGAGCTGAAGATGTACCCCTTTCCTTCTTTTTAAAAACTGCAATCCCCCCATTCAGAAAGTAAATCTCTGTGTATGAGCCCAAAGCTTCATGGTACAGCTGCCTTGGAAGAGTCAAGGTTGTGTCTGACACCATGTTGAACACATGGCACTGTCCATGTGCTAAACCAAAAAGGTCTTGCATCCACTAATATAAAGCAAAATGGCACTTGTTTCAAACAAATAGTAATTTATTCAGGACAACAAAGAGCACAGAGGATTTGGATCCAAGCACTGTAGCACATGCATCACCGACAGAGTAAAGTGACCATCATGACAGGCACTATCCACCGAAAGACAAACTGAAAGCATGATTGAGTACATGTATGAAAAAAATCTGATTCCTGCTGTGCTCCCAGAAAACTTGGGGCTTTCTTTAGTAAAAAAAAGTGTTTATCCATCATGTCAAGTTCCAGAGGAGATGATGTTCCCCTCTCAGATCCTTATCACTACAAAGGCCAAAATCCTGACCTGCACCAAAATTATTAAAGGTATTTTGATAATGATGTAATGAAATGAGAATGTGCAATTGTCAATTTGATCATTTATCAGAGAAAGTGCTTAAAATCAAGTGTAATGCTTCATTTTTCTATTCATTAGATGTTGGAACAAACTACATACTGCCATCAGTGTGGACTGCATTACCGTCATCAGGAATGGAAAGACTGTCTACAACACTCCAAGTGTTCAGAGGAGCTGAACTGTTCAGGGAACAACAGGGGAGAGAGTTCACTGCTTTTCCAAAGTTTCCTTCTCTCCAAACTTAAGCAGTCTGAGTGTGGGGATGGACGAGGACAAAATTAAAGGAATGGAGGGGAGTTCATATTTAAAGAGGGATAAAAACAACAGTAAATTATCTTTCAACATGTCAATAAATAAACATCTCACTCAGGTATATGAGAGAACAAACAAATCATGTTCAAATTAATTCATTTTCAAAAACAAGTTTTTCTTAACATTCAGTGTATTTTAGTTGGGAAAATATAAGTATTGTGATTTTGTATCTGGTATTAATTTCATTGTAAGGAACTCAAATTGTAAATCTCAATATATATATATATTTTTACAATTTATTCATTTGCTAATAAGTAAGTACCAATGTTTGTCTTTGAGTTTCTCTTTTTTGGTTTTATTGCTCATTATTAGGGCCCGAGCCGAAATTTTGGCGAAGGCCCTATTGTAATTTATATATCTTTTTTAAACTCTGGCTAGTTGGAGACACTGTATTTTGTTACAATAAAAATAAAATGTTCCTCTCAAAGTCAACCTCAGGATTTTTCACACAGTGTGCAGAATGCCAGGTTCTAGTACAGGTTGGTACCCCGAACACTGCAAGGTTCTTCATCAATGTCCTAATTGCTCCTCAAGTACAGCATATCCTTGAAAATCCCGAGGTTCAGAAAGACTTGACATACAGAGTAGATCGACCACACAACACAGATGGAGTCATTTCTGACATTTATGACGGTGACTTGTACAAAAAGCTATCTGGAGCTGGTCAGATTTTATCAGATGTTAATAACTTGTCATATATTTTAACTCTGATGGTTCACCTGTGTTTAAATCCTCACAGTTTTCAATTTTGCCTATTCAGCTTCACCTGAATGAGCTTCCACCAAAAATGCGCTTCAAAGATGTTCTTGCTGGACTTTGGTTTGGTCCAAAGGAACCAAATATGCAGGTTTTCCTCAAGCCTTTTGTAGACCAAGCAAAGTTACTAGTGTCCAAAGGAGTGTCTTGGAAGAAAAATGGAAGTGTGGTCAACAGCAAAGTTGAAGGCTTGTGTTGGATTAGATCAAGTCAGAATCGGCCTCGAGACCGATTCTGACTTGATCTAATAAATCTCTGAAGCTGTAGATGTTTCAAAAGTGTTTATGAGGGATTTTGATATTGTCTACCAATTCTCCAAATGTTTTAATGAACTGTGGATCAAAAATAGGAGTGAAGTCCTTTAGTTGAGCTTCTCTGCTGTGCTTTTTAGCAAAACTGTGTAGGGAGTCTGTACTGTGTTTAATGAACCTTCCTGCACATAAACAGAGTTTATAACATATTTTTAAATTTGGAAACAGTAACATGGTCATTAGCTTGTGTAATTATTTTGGTCTCCCAACTGTTCACATTTTAGCAGTTCAAATATTCAAGATTTTATTTACTCTGAATAAAGTCATTAAAATAATTATACCTGTTAAAAGTTTCATAGATAAGAAAAATTCAAAACATATAATAGAAATAATTCAATAAGGAAAATAAAAAGTAGATATGCTCTTATGGAGTGGCGAATAAAACCACCATAAGACCAACTTCAGTTTGTAGTTGTTTCTTTCCACGGCTTTGGGGGCACCCGTGTTCCTGCGTGGCATCGTAGTGGCGAAAAAGAAAGAAATAAGAAGAGAGGAAGAAGAAGAGCAACTTCCAGTTTGCCTTTCCAGTATTTCAGGAATGCTCTGCCGTTATGGTTTACTCTTGGAATCATTTGACCAACCCAGGAGGTTACCATAAACTATAATTCATACTTATTTGTAGATTCTTTGCCTATAGATGCTTGTTTTGTTGTTTGATACTATATAGTACAGAATTAATGTTACATTTATATTTTCAAGAAATGACCTCAATGTTTACACTTTGTGATTTTTGTATCATGTAAATGATGTTTTTTTTCCTGTACCTTATATTATTCTACAAAGAAAACAGAAATGAGAATCATTTTGACAAAACAGTAACAAAATTTAATCTGCAATCATTTTAACAAACAGAAAATAAATAGGACAAAAAAAGAAAGGTCAAAATTAGGGTGTGTGTTTTGTCTTTGGCGACTTCAGTCAAAATGAGAACCCACAATTCTTTCTCAGTAAAATGTTGAAAGTGTTCAAATGGTGCTGTAATGATGATCATCATCTCTCCTTCACCTGCTCTCATCAAGACCTGGACAGGAGCTGCATGTCTGTGTAAACTTCAATTAAAGGACTTGATTTGAGAATCCATGTGCAGAAGTTACATACATGTGTGAATGTGCACAAACGTCTTGGCCTCATGTTCCAGGAACTGCTGTTGAATCTCACGACCAGGCCTCATGAGGACATGTTGCTAAAAGCTGCAGATATCTGCAGGATCACGGCTAAAACATGTCTCACTCTGGAGAATCTCTCTTCTTCACCAGCTGTCTTCTGTCCTCCTGCTCACTGGTTTGATTGATTTGAAGCTCAGGTGATCAGCATCAGCTAATCAGGCCACACGGGACTGAAACACATGAAGAAAGCAGGGCTCTCAAGTTTGGAAGTGAGTTCAGAGTGAGACTTTACCAGCAGCAGCAGGGATTTGGTTGAGGTGGGGATGGATGTCTGACAAATGAGGCAGAAATTCATTCAAACAAATATATTTACTGACTTCAGCAATTTACTGCACGTGTGTGTGTTATTTTAGTGCGTGTGTGTGTGTTATTTTAGTGCATGTGTGTGTGTTATTTTAGTGCATGTGTGTGTGTGTTATTTTAGTGCATGTGTGTGTGTTATTTTAGTGCATGTGTGTGTGTTATTTTAGTGCATGTGTGTGTGTGTTATTTTAGTGCATGTGTGTGTGTGTGTTATTTTAGTGCATGTGTGTGTGCTGTTCAGGAGTGTTTCTTGGGACTGAGGACATCGGGGTTGAATCCGAACCTTAAAGCAAAGTCTGTAATCTGATTCAGGGAAAAAAATGTCTCTATATGCTTTCCTTGTTTTTTTTCTGCTGAACTGCAACATGCAGGCATGAAAATGGGTCTGGGGTGAGAAAGGTGAGAAGACTACTACACACAAAGAGCTTTAGTAAAAACAAATTTAAAACACCTCAAGTCATTCCAATCAAAGCCTCTGAGACGCTTTATCATAGAAAAAAGAGAAAAAGAAAAGGCATCAGCAAGCAAGAAAAGAAACGTCAAAGATGGCGGCGTAATAAGACCACTCACTCTGATGGGTTTCATGTACCAGCTTAATAGAGCTTTTTAACAGGCACAAACTACTTACTGCTCAGCTCAAAACGACAGAAGTAACATAAGCATCACTCATGAGATGTATAACACAGGGTTTCCCCGACATGTAATTGATCGTGACGCAACACCACGACAAAATAAAAGCCGCCACGCCTGAAAAATGAGATATTTGTTTTTTATGTGAAAACAACAGTGTTTCTCCGACCATTTCATTAGAGGGGTGCCCCCTGATAAAATGGTAAATAATAATTATCTTTTTTAATCGGCTGCATGTCATTACTGTCTACATGGTGGCACGCTTACAATCCTTCTGTTTTCTGTATCGCGCACAGCTGGGTCCCGCCCCAATGAGCACATACACACAAACACGTGCACATTAGGGCTGAAATAATTACTAGAGAAGTGATTCTGAAAGTTTACCAAGAAGGCTAACATCAATAAACGCCTTGGTTAGAGCTGATTTAATCACACACCAGGTTCTGGAATTCTGTCCATAAAGTAACTATTGGTCGTAATCCCTTAGTGGGTTTACATGCTTGACAACCTTCATTTATCAACAGTGAAATACTGAAACTACCTTACAGAATAAATATGAATTTCACAAGTTATCAATTTAATAATTTACACGAAAATTAAAAGAGACTGCTCTGTACCAACCTGTTGCACCGAGTGTGAAGAGGACAGGCTGCGTTTAAAGCTGGTGTCTACGATTTGAAACCGCAGCCTGCCCCTCCTTCCCTCACCTCTCTCCTCCGTGTTCCAAGATCCCGCCCCCAGCTCGTGACGCCTCATATAGCCCCCTCGGACTGAGCTACGAGCGACTAGCATAATATATCAGCAGCAAACTCAATCAAAAACAGCCCAGCTCAACTGAAAGTATCAAACACGACAGACATCTCCCTTATAACACACAGCAGTAGCCATTTCAACTTGACCGGCGGCAATGCGGGTTTGGCGCCGCCAGAGCTGAGCCGAGTGTGGGGGAGGATTAATCTTTCTCAGCCTGTCCTCCCCAGCTCAGCTTACAGTGCTAACGATTAGCGGCTAACAGGCTAACCCGCTCCCTTACAAGTTATTAGCCCGTGCAGGCACAAACTAACCAGAGTTATTCAGCAGACATCTCCCACTGTAGTAAACAAAGCCATTACCTGATCAACCAGGGGCGAAACGGCCGATGCTGAAGGTCTGACGGCCGGCTGAGGCTATTTGTTAGCCGTTAGCCCGCTAACAGGCCTCGACCCGCGGGCAGAGCTCCGTTGGGCCCGCGGGAGAGAGAGGCGGATTCGGGTTCGGGCGCTAGGCTTTCCGGCTCCATGATAGTTCAGTAGCTAACGCTGCTAGCTGCTCACCGGAGGTAGAGGGGGAGGAGGCGGCACCATGGGCAAGATGCTGCGTACTGCGTGAGTGAGGGAGACGAGGGAGAGGAGAGGAGAAGGGTGGTCTGCAGCCAGACTGTCTTGGGAGAGGGAGGCAGATTCCCGGGTTCGGCGCTAGGCTTTCCCGGCTCCATGATAGTTCAGTAGCTAACGCTGCTAGCTGCTCACCGGAGGTAGAGGGGAGGAGGCGGCACCATGGGCAAGATGCTGCGTACTGCGTAGTGAGGGAGACGAGGGAGAGGGGAGAGGAGAAGGGTGGTCTGCAGCCAGACTGTCTTGGGAGAGGGAGGCGGATTCCCGGGTTCGGCGCTAGGCTTTTCCGGCTCCATGATAGTTCAGTAGCTAACGCTGCTAGCTGCTCACCGGAGGTAGAGGGGAGGAGGCGGGACCATGGGCAAGATGCTGCGTACTGCGTAGTGAGGGAGACGAGGATTGGATGGACTCATGGACTAACTCACGGACCAATTAATAGTCGCAGGTTCTTAGGCTTGATTGGTCAGCTAGTATGCAGCTTTTCAGCAGATATACTGAATGGATTTTTTTCATTCTTTTTTGTCTTTATACTGTGTAGATAGGACCATAGGACCATAACAGCCTTATAAACGGTGTTATTAATATGTACAAAGCTTCCAAATCGTAGACCATAGCTTTAATTTAATCATCTGTCAGTGTTTACAGACATGTGTTATCATCTGACTGTCTGTTTTCATTGTTATGATGCACGTCATAATGTAAATATCCAGTGGGTCACAGAGATTTTTTAGCGCTTTTCCCACGTTTATATCCTTATATAGAGTTGTCAGAAGCAGCAGTGACCCCTGCCGCTCTGTGGTGTTATATTTACTTTAAACTTCATTGTTATCTGTTTAGTGGAGACTGCAATGCTGGAAGGCAGCATTACGACAGTCAGCGTGCGTGCTCATGGGTAGCAGAGTCTTTATTTCGCCGGTAATAGATTCTCCTCATAGCACTTTTAAAAAACAACACGTCTCTTAAGACAAAGAGTGATTTTTAACTTTTTCTTGAACTTTTCTGAATACATGCATGCATTTCCCCCATGTCTGCAAAATCCACCTTTTCAAGAGTCCTAAATCAATGTTTGAAAACCACCTCACACATTCCTTTGCACTCAGTATATTTAAACACCCATTTTTCTGTTTATCTCATTCACGTTGCACCAAAACATCAATAACTCTTTTAAAAAGCCTTCATTTCAGCACAGAAAAAAATAATCAATGTCTTGTAAGCCATTTCTTAGAATACTATATTATGGCAATTTACATTCCATAGGTGACTGCAAATATTTCTCTAAATTATTAGATAGAAACCTAGAAAAGAAATACAGATTCCCTTTTTTCTGTATTGCAAAATTAACATGTTATTCAATTCACATGCCCAATGCTTACATTTTATCACATTTATAGATTCATTTTAGAAATGTCTTTGAACCCTTTTAAAATAGACTTTTATATTGAAATATTCTATTTCAAATTTTAATAATTTGCACAAGACAATTACCTTACAATAAACACATATCAAACTATAAACTTTCTAATATTCCAAATGTTACAACAAATGTTTTTAATTCCCTTTTAAAATGATCTACCATGATTACTATTTTGACAAATAGCTCTCAATTTATCCTAAAATTAAGACTAATTTTTTCTGTAGCTATTTATCTTTCTCTCTTTCCAATTAACAAAACTTTTAAACCCTTTTTACTCAAACCCTACAACATGTTGTGTCTTCAATGTTACCAAGTCAGACTGACAGCAGCCCTTACTTTAAATCACAGTTTAAACCAAGCAGCAACCTCCAGTCTAAAAATGTGAGACAATGCAGAAGTGTTACAAACTTGCTGTTAGTCAAGTGTCTGCTTGAGGTTCACTCCAGAAGAACCAGAACTCATGTCATATGGTCTATGGTATAAAGCTATGAAAACATTTAAAATCAACAAAACCAGACAACCAACTGACAATATGAACTTTATTATTGAACAAAGAGAAACACTAAATGAACATAAAAAAAACAAACAAAAAAAAAAGAATCAAAACACACCCTCTCCCCCCAGCTCCTCCGGCTCCCCAGGCTCTTCAGGCTCCCCAGGCTCTTCTTCGTGCGCTTCCCATCGTCCTTCAACATCAGCCAAACATGAAAACACAAATATAATTATTAAATACATAATCATTCATAATCAATCTTTTTAAAAACAAAGACTCAAAAAAATAATATAATATATTCACCATCATTCTGGAGGGCCAGGATGGCCTCCAGTTCCTCTATGCGTTCTTCGGCTCTTCTGAGGTCCTCCGTCACTCTGGTCACCTCAGCCTCAGCCCTCCTCCTCCTAATACTCTCTACCTTCTTCAATCTCCGCTCTCTGATGCCTGCCTGAAGAGCCTGGCCAGCCCAACCCCACAACTCTTCATATACTGTATTTCGTGGAATTGCACAATCCAAACACTTGTACTGAAAGAAATGACAACAAAAGGAAAACATCAGTGAATAATGGAAGAAACAGTGAAAGAAAGAACTGTGGATGAGTTCTGAGGAAGATCAAATACCTCAAAGCCTTTAACTCTCTCTAAAATACATTTTAAACACATGGGTAAAAAAACAAACAATTTGACCCATCCAATCAACAAACTAACAATAACTTTTACAACAGTAGACACACTTTTTATATCGATCCAAAGACAGTCATTTGAAGTTTAATCAAACCATTTTAATAATCAGTTAATTACACACTAATGAAAACATCCCTATGACTGTTATATTACATTTACTGTAACTCTAATATGTTACATCTGTAAAGAAATGCAGTACTGTCCATTATCTCTAACCACATCAAGCACTGCTTCTTTATGTCACAGAAGTTTCACAACAAAAACAGATATCTGTCTCCATTTAGAACATGATAGATATTTAAATAATACTCTCAGGAAATACAACCTTAAAAATGTGCCCCTCTTTTAGGGTTTAAATCAATTATTCAGTAAATTAAATACTTGCCGTTCTGTAGTTCTAACATAAAAAAAAACATCACAGATACTAGAACTCTATTAATCCAAACTCTTTTAGTACTTACACACAACAGCTGACACGATTGGCGCAAAGCCGCCAGATCAGGGTCCTGGGAGTGGGGAAGCCTTGATGGTGAAAAGTTCTGGTTCTGCTGAATAAACATACAAAAATAAATAAATCAGGGCACACAATACATCTTCTGCACACTACACTACACATAAATTTAGAGAAATTGAAAACTGGACTCATATTGTCACTCAGTCCCTCTAAAACACTAAAACCATTCCTGTAATGAGGAATTACATTCCTGTAACCTTCTCTATTATTTAAACATTATCAGTTGCATGTAATATAAGATTTGATATTTGTACTCATATTCTTCACCA